>JAOUQT010058968.1:0-20826 GCA_025769995.1 Xyliphius kryptos | reverse complement strand
TGGGCAGGCTTAAGTCGGGGGCTGGGCCAGGGGGCGTTAATTGATGTCCATCAGCGACGGCTCTGCCTTCTTCCCCACGCAACTCCACGGCGATTCTAACAAATTGGAAGCAGTCAAAAGAGACAAAACTTTCGAGCAGCCCTTTTTTTAAAAACAATTTAACTGAAATGGGTTGTTCATCAGCTGATCAAAACTGTATTGTTCCAAAAAAAACTTCAAAATCTTCAAAAAAGCTTGTGGGAACGTTTCTCAAGTGTTAAAAGATGGCTTTACGAAAGACCTCCACTGTCTGGAACTGATGTCCATTTTTGCAAACTTCTCTTGCCATCCATCCCCAAATGTTCTCAATGGGATTTAGATCAGGGGAACACGCAGGATGGTCCAAAAGAGATTTTATTCTTCTGAAAGAAGTCCCTTGTCAGACGGACATTCTGAACTGCAGCATTGTCCAGTTGAAAAACCCAGTCATTAGCACACAGACGGGACATGAGGGATGCCCGCTGCAACATCTGCACATAACCAGCTGCTGTTTAATGCCCCTACACAACCTGAAGCTCCATTGTTCCATCAAATAAAAATGCACCCCAAATCATGATGTCCCCCCATCCCCCCGTGCCGTATAGAAAACATCTAAGGTGGGATCTTTTTGTCATTCCAGTATGCAACTTTCACCTTTCAATTTCCCATGTTGGGTGTGCCCTTGCAAAGTCCCAACAAGTAATTATGTGGCATTGGAAGACGTGTCCTTTGTTTCTGAAGCCCTTTCTTCGCAGACGGTTATCTTCCTCCAGTCAGCATCAGTAATGGCCTTCATTTGGGTCGAGAATCAGCCCAAATGGATCCTGCGCTGGTAGTTTTAGGGTCTACCACTTTTTGTTTCATAACCCTCAAGATCATTCAAGAAAATCAAAATGACCGTCTTACTGCGTCCAACCCCAGCAGCGATGACACTTTGTGAGAGGCCTTGCTTTTGCATCTCAACAATCCCACCACGTTCAGTCAGTCAGCTTTTTTTTTGCTCGTTTTTGCCATCAGCAGGTCCTCACAGTGAAAATGACATGGAATCCAAATTTTTGGCTATGGTCTTAAAACTTTTGATCAGCTGGGAAAAAAATGCGGTTTTCAAAAAAATGGCTGCTTAAATGTTTTTGTTACATCATTGTGAAACTCTTAGAACCTTAAGATCCAGTAGTGCAAAATGCAAGTTCTGGCAAACTGGTCTTTAGGATTTTGATGATCAGCAGTGTATACACTGTATATAGTATATACATCTAATCAAAAAAAGAATACAAATCTTAAATCCACGCCACGGCCACACCAGCAGTAAATCACTCCCAACCAAATAAAACAACTGGATTCACATGAAGGACCAGAAGTGATCCAGAACTTTACTCCGAACCATGAACCGACTGCAAAAGCAAAAAAAAAGTTCTCAATATTCCCATCATTCACCCAAAGTCCCAATTTAAAAATACAATATAGAAAACCTGTCACCCTGAAAACGAACAGTCCATGGAGCGGTCAGAAAAAGCGTCCTACGTCATAGAGGTCTGAGATCTACACCCCCCCCCCCCCCCCCCCCCCCCCCAAATGAAATCCAGTTAAATTTTGTGTGCATGCTTACTGATTTGGTTTCTGAAGTCCTTTAAAATATTTACTTTTGAAACTGACGAGTGTTATTGTTTAAGTATTACTGATTCTGTAAATCAAAACCATATAATTTTTGCTCCGCCTTTTTTTGTTTGTATTTAATTATGTAAAATTTCATGTAGAGGAGAAAAGTTTGATTGTATATCATTAAAGTTTCAGTAATGAGGTTGTTTTCTCAAATGTGTTTAAAAATGTGCATTATAAATTTGCATTATGGTCATGATCGGGGTTCCACAGCGGCATTATGGTTGCTGCTCTCACCGCACAGCATTCAGTTTGCATGTTCTCCCATGTCTACAAAAGCCTACACGTGTGGGTGAATTTCAACCCTACAATCATGGAATCAAAGCAGACAGCTCTCTTCAGTACTCTTCGGGTGAATGGGCAAAAACACCCAAATCTTGTAGAAAGCCTTTCCAGAAAAGTGGACACTCAAAAGAGTTGCATGAGGAGGGTGGAGTTAAAATCATGAAATGTAATTTTATAAAAACCCTGTGTGTAACATGTAGGAGGTGTCCTAATGTTTTTGTCCTTGTGTTCCTGAAGCTTAACGTTTCTGTAAACTGTCGAGCTGCAGTTTTGCGTGCAAAATGCATTTGTGATAAACAACCAGGACACAATTCACACAAGACAATGGTGGTCGACACATTCGATTTCTGAACGATTCCATCGAACCAGACGTGGAACACGCTCCAAAATTTCATTGACATTTGACGGAAGTTTGCCTCTTTCGTTTGTCAGAAATGTCGGACAAACAAAACGTGTACTTACATTTCACACTAAAAAGTACATTTAAATATAATTACTGAATCACCATGAAACTGAATCCTGATCTTTGTTTTCAGGAAATTGGTGGAATGGAGGGGTTAGCATAGGGGTTAGCTGGTTCACCCCTCTGGGTGGAGTTTTCATGTCCTCCCCGTGTCTGCGTGGGTTTCTCCCAACAGTCCAAAAACATGGATTCAAGGTAAATTGCTCTAAATTGCACCGTATAGTCTGTGGCTGTGTGAGAGTGAGTGCCCAGTGCCTGAAATGTTCTCCCCTGGATGGGCAAGAGCAACCCCACTGCGACCCTAGAAGAGGATTAGGTGGAAGAAGATGGATGGATGGTGGAACGGGCCTCACAGCAGAACCCGCCGCTCACTGAGGAACATGTGTTCACTTTAACGTCGGCGTTACAATAACGCCAGAAAAAGTCACTAGATTTGTCGCAGGGCCGTTTGTAATATGTAAAGTTGCTAGAAGCTCCAAAAGTCGCTACGTTCACAACAATGACCTCACTGTTGCCAGCTTTTCTGTAAGTTCAAAAACTAAACTAATTTGCACAGTAGGGGGCGCAGTCAGTGGCAGTATGGACTTGGAGCAATGTGGGTATCTCGACTGCTGAATCGGGACCCCTAAATTAGTCTCCAAAAGTCTGTAATACCAGAAATAGTCACGAGGTTTGTCGCTAGACGATCTGAAAAAATACGTTGGCAACACTGGATTGATGGGTGTGTGGCAGAGCTCCCCCTTGTGGCTCTATGATGTATCGTGTAATTTGAAAATCCTCATTAAGCAGCAGCCATTTAGTCACACGAGTGCGCATGCGCGCTCGATTTCAATTTTCGAAGCTTTATTAGCAATACGAATGTTACGCATTTCCCCAAGTCGGCCATGAAACAGAAACAGCGAATGACAAAAAGTAAGATTCACAAACAATGCAATATACATGTTACAAATGATAATAGAATGAAATAGAAGGTTGTGTGTGTGTGTATTGCGGACTTGGTCACTCTGTCCGTCACTTGGTGGCAGGTGTGTGTGTACAGTGCTACTAGCACACAGCTCTTCCTGTGTTCCCCCAGTAGGTGGAGCAGTTATTCAGTGGGGGTAATATTAGTGTATTTTGGTGCACTCTCTCACACGCTTTTTTTTTAAAGTCGCCAGAGGGTCCGACAGGTCGCTACATTCAGTCACAACGTCGCTAAGAGCAGCACTGGAATCGTATGACAGAGCTCCCCCTAGCGGCCTTATAATGTATCGTGCAATTTGAAAATCCTGTTCAGTAAGCGGCAGTCAGACGCGCGCACGCACGCACGCACACACACACACACACACACACACAAGCGCGCGCGCGCAGGCACGCACACGCGCTCACGGGAGCGTCGAGAATGGTCCGGCTGAGGCGTTTCTCCGTCATGCGGCGCGCTCACTGACTTCCACGCGCGCGCCACGCTCCCAACGCCCCGCGAGAGCGAGATGCCTGAGCACGAGCCGCACGGTCACGCGGTGGCCACCGTGGAGTCCGGTCCCGTGGACCCGAACGGCCCCGCGCCGGGGAGCCTCGCGCACCGCATCCGGAGGGTCCTCACCAGGTAAGCGCGCGCGCGCACGTCATCCACATCCACCCGTGATCCGCGCACATCCCGCTCGCGTATCCCCCCCCCTCCCCACGTCCACGTCCACGCGGGTTCATTATTCAGTGGAGTTGCACGCTCCTGCGGGATGAGGGCGCAGTTTAATCGTTGCATGCACCCCCCCTCCCATCCTACAGCCCCCTGCATGCAAATTAGGATGACCCTAATAACCTCGGGACCTCCTGCAGCACCCCTCTCCTGTAGGAGCAATGTGCCATCATGAGCTGGATGTATGTGTCGTGGACACTGGACTGGACCCCCACATGCTCACGGTGACCGGACCCTCTGCAGAACAATGCAAAGTGCTGACCAGTAACTGTCCGACAGCCCAACGGGTTCTGGGCTTTTTTTTGCATCACAAACTTTTGAGGCGATGTAAAGCGGAGCCTTTATGGCGATATCGATTCTTGCAGCCAACGATTCGATTATTTTGCGATACTGAAAAAATTCCTGCGATTCGGTACGATCAAATAGAAAAGTTGTCTTTTAATAAGATCCTCTCACCGTTGCGTTTGTGTCACCAGAGAGTCGCTAAATACAGTGACAAACTAAATTCCAATAATGATTCCTGGGTGTGTTTTGCGTGTAACGTGCAATAAATCAGTGTCACTTGCAGTTCCCTTTTAAGAGCGAAGTGGCGCTCTGACTTTAGCGGATTGCTGTTGCAGCGGTGCAGCTACCTGGACTCAATGCGCTGCTTGAATGATATTTAATAGCGTCCAGAGGCATTGGACACGCCCCTGTGTTGGTTTTTCCTCCGTGAGAAACACCTGACTTGACGTCTGAAGAGGTTTCAGTCGGTGGTGCACCTGCGTTTTGTACCTGATCCCACCTTTTTTTAAGATGGCCACGCCCATCGGGGTAGATATATTCACAGGCAGGGTTGCTATTTAAATGACAAAGGCGGGAAATTAGACAGTTGGGGGGGTTTAAGATCGAGACCACAATCTACTAAACCAGAGGTCAGTAACGGGCGAACCGCGGTCCGGACCCAGATTTGTTCACTGCGGACCCAAAATAATAAACCATTGATTTAATTCGGTTTATTTTACTTTTTTTTTGTCTTGGGGGGTACGGGCGTCGCAGTGCAGTAAACCCACCGGCCAATCGTGTGCGTAGTAAAATCACAAACACGCTCCTCAGCCAATCAGATCCATGCAGATTCGGGAGCTGGAAGCGACAGTCGAGGTGCGAAACGAAAGCAGCAGTTAGAAAATAAAGTAAAAGAGACTAATTTGAGACGGCGTGCGCTAAAAAAAGGTCCAGAACTGAGAGCGAAACATTTACGATGTAAAATTGCGTTCACAAGACGACCGCCGTTTTATTCACGTCTTCTATTCACGTTTCTTCATCTTCCGCTTATTCCTCTATGAGGGTCGCGGTGGGGTTCCCCATGCCCATCCAGGAGAACATCTCGGGTGCTGGGCAGATGCCATCACTGCCTCCACACTTAGTCACACAAACACACACTATACGGGGCAATTTAACGCATTCAATTTACCTTTAATCCATGTTTTTGGACTGTGGTAGGAAACCCACACAGACACGGGGAGGACATGGTAACTCCAACCAGATCGGGATTCGAACCGTGAATCCTCAGCGCTGAGAGGCGAGCGCGCTAACCACTTAGCCGCCGTGCCGCCTCACGACGGTCCGGACCTCGGCCCGAAGAAATTTTTCCCGACTGGACCGTCCTGAATTCTAACTACACACCGCGGTACTGAACTTCTGACAAAACTATGTTTGACTTGCGTCCTGATGTCACTGTGAGTTAAAGCATTTCCTGAATGACCCAAACAAAGGTCAGTGCAGAATGCTGAATCCCACGTGATAAACCTGCTGTAATCAGCGTCTGTTGGTTAATTGGACGTGAACGTTTCCGCGGTTCCCGCTGCTCCGTGCTGAAACGTGGGGTCATTAAGGAACTCTTATGTTGGCCGCCATGTTGTTTAAAACAGCGGACCCCCGCAAGGCAGCTCTGCTAATGTAAAGCCCGTTCGACCGCCATCCGGGGTGATGGGACCGGCTGTTTAATCATTGGCGGTAATTAGAATTTGGGTTCCGGGGAGTCGTACGGCGCCGCGCAGCAGGAGCCCAGTCGCAATTAAGTTCGGCACTCAGTCTGTATTGTGAAATTCACAAGGACTTGCTTTGATGAGCTCTGTTATGTCTTTAGTGTGAGTGCTGCGGCTGGGCTCTATATTACACACGCCGCGCAAAAACAACATGGGGGGGCAGCGACGTCCGGCAGGTGACCGTTCGGCAGGCTCGTGGGGTTCAGAGCAGACTTTTTAAGAATGCAGCAGCGTGAGTGGAACTGTGTGAAATCTGATAGCATTATGTCTGTTATCTATACCTATAGAAGCAAAGATCTAAAGTAGAAAAATAGAGTGAGAAGCCAAAAGTATATAAGCGAGGACAGTGTGTAATGTATTGGATTGTGTAACCAGCCAGTCCAGTTACGTTTTGCAAAAACGCATTTTATAAAAACGGGTCGTTCCGCTCCTGATTGGCTGAGCCGCTTGTCTAGCCGTGACATTATTGGCAATAACCCACACCTCTGAGCGCTTCACATCCATATAAATACAATAAAATATATTGTCCTCATGAGCTTTTTTATAAACTGCGTTTTGTAATTTGGCCACTAGATGACAGTATTTGTTACAGAAACTGGAAACCGCAGAAACCGCAGGTCACACCCTGCTGAGTGCGACCTGCGGGGCTAGAGGTACACTATGTTGCCAAAAGTATTCGCTCACCCGCCTTGCTCACATATGAGCCAAAGTGACGTCCCATTCCTGATCCATAGGGGTCAGTATGACGTCGGTCCGCCCTTTGCGGCTAGAACAGCTTCAACTCTTTTGGGAAGGCTGTCCACAAAGTTTAGGAATGTGTTTATGGGAGTTTTTGACCAGAAGTGCATTTGTGAGGTCACAGACTGCTGTTGGGCGAGAAGGTCTGGCTCTCAGTCTCCGCTCTAATTCGTCTCAAAGATGTTCTATGAGGTTCAGGTCACTCAGGTTCCTCCACAGCAGACTCTGTCCTCCATGTCTTTATGGAATTGTCCAAAATGTCTTGGTCTGCTGAAGCATTCATAGTTCTTTCACTGGAACTAAGGAACCAAGCCCAGTTCCTGAAAAACAACCCCACACCATAATCCCCCCTCCACCAAACTTTACATTTGGCACAATGCAGTCAGACAAGTAGCGTTCTCCTGGAAACCACCAAACCCAGAGTCCATCAGATTGCCAGATGGAGAAGCGCGTTTCGTCACTCCAGAGAACGCGTCTCCAGTGGCGGCGTGCTTTACACCACTGCATCCGACGCTTTGCATTGCACTTAGTGATGTATGGTTTGGATGCAGCTGCTGGACCAGGAAACCCATTCCACGAAGCTCTCTGCACAATGTTCTTGAGTTAATCTGAAGACTACATGAAGTTTGGAGTTCTGTAGTGATCGACTCTGCAGAAGGTTGGCGACCTCTTCACACTCCGCTGACCCCGCTCCATCACTTAACGTGACCTACCACTTGGTGGCTGAGTTGCTGCCGTTCCCAAACACTTCCATTCTCTTATAATCCAGCTGACTGTGGAATATTTAGGAGCGAGGAAATTTCACGAATAGGTGGCTATTACAGTTCCACACTGGAATACACTAAGCTCCTGAGAGTGTGCCATTCTTTCCCAAATGTTTGTAAAAACAGTCTGCATGCCCAGCTGCTTGATCCTATACCCCTGTGGCCATGGAAGGCATTGCAACACCTGATTCTGATCATTTGGATGGGTGAGCAAATACTTTTGGCAATATAGTGTATGTTAAGTGTATCTGTGCATGATGTGGTACTTGTAATAACATTTAAACTTGTTCATGGTATGGTTAACTCTTTCATCTTTGAATTTTGAAGAAAGTAAAATGAAAATTTTCTCTCCATTCTGTTTAATATTTTTTTCTGGGCTTCAGGTCTGAGAGGATTAATGTTGGCGGTCATGCTGGCTGCTCTAATGAGCTCATTGGCCTCGATTTTTAACAGCAGCAGCACCCTGTTCACTATGGACATATGGACCCGCATCAGGCCTCAAGCCAGAGACCGAGAGCTCATGATAGTTGGCAGGTTTGGATCACACCGACACACAGCGTTTGGGACGAGTGCATCATCACATCCATTGTTAAAGAAATGTTCTGAGGGAAATGTTTCCCAAGTACATGTATATTTTTTACCATCAGCCAATGCAAATTCACATTATTTTTTTTTACGTTGAGTCATTTGGTCAATTTTCTCCAAAGCGACTTACAAATAAGAGAACACCACAAGTCAGTAGTTTAGGAAACACCAGCCACACTGTAGTACCATCATCACCAGAGGGCAGTGAACGAGTCGGAGTGTATTTAGTAAAGATGAACTGAAGGTAAGAGGGGGCAGATCCAGAGACTGTCCTGTAGGTCAGAGTCAGTACCTTGTACTGAATGCAGCAGCTTCAGGAAGCCAATGGAGAGAGAGAGAGAGGAGGAATGGAGGGACATGAGTTCACTTTGGTTGGTTGAACACGAGTCGAGCTGCAGACTTTGGAACCGATTGCAGAGTTCTGATTGTTGAAGTTGGGAGACCGGCACCAGAGCATTACAATAGTGGAGCCGGGATAGGATGAGGACCTGGACCAGCAGCTGAGGAACCGGTTCTGTTAGGAAAGATCTGATGTTCCTGATGTTCTACTGAATGAATCTGCAGGAACGGACCGTTTTAGTGACCTGATCTAAAAGTTTAAGATGATCCTCAATTGAGAAACCAGGATTACGGACCGAGTCAGTTGGAGAGATTGTGGAACCCCCATTTTGGAGGTTCAGGTTCAATTGGTACGATGACTGAGGTGCCCTTGAGCAAGGGCTCTACTTCATGTGTTGTAGAGGGTACAAACTTAGTATAGTATAGTATATATAGTATAGTACAGTATAAACATAATCATACATATTGTGTCAGTGGTCCAAACTTGTGGAACCCTCTGTACCGCCGTGCATCCATTACTTTATAGAAGCTTTCAAAATCACATTTTCAATTTTTCAAATTCTGCACACGGCGACACGGTGGCTTAGTGGTTAGCACATTCTCCTCTCAGCGCTGGGAATTCCCGGTTCGAATCCCAATCTGGGTGGCGTTTCCATGTCCTCCCCGTGTCTGCGTGGGTTTCCTCCGGGTTCTCCAGTTTCCGCCCACATCCCAAAAACATAAATTGAAGGTAAATTGGCGGCTTTAAATTGCTTCTATAGTCTGAGTGTGTGCCCAGCGATGGATTGGCGCCCTGTCCCGGGTGTATGTGCCCAGCACCTTTAACACTCTCCCCTTGATGGGCATGAGTGCCCCCCCCCCCCATCGGCTCCAGGCCCAATAGGATTAAATGGAAGATATTGAGATGAGATGAGATAAATGTTGGTATGTACCTTATTTTCACTGCATTTATCAAATAACTGTTGATAATTCCTTGACATTGCTCTCTTAAGCACCTAGCTCAGAAGCTAACGATACCCTCATGCGCTGTAGCCATGTCATGACGCTAAACCCCCAACCGTAGACGTGATGTGGAACAGTGTAGTGACTGTACAAAGATCCTGGCAGCACATGAGAAAAAAAAAAAAAAAGAACTGGAATGCTGCGATTGCTTTAGCCTAGCTGCCTCGCTAATCCCTGCGATTCATGCTAATACATACAGGTCACAGGCTGAAATCAAAGCGGCGGCTCTAAATGCTAATTACGCAGACTGTTTGATCCAATCCTCGACTAAGCCTCCGTCGCTTTAGCCAGTTGCTGATGCTCTGACCGCGGCACCTACAGGGAGTTGACCAGACAAAGTACTCGAATTAAAAGGGGAGAAATGAGGAAAGTGTTGGGGGGGGGGGGGGGATAAAAAAAATATCCCAGACAACAAGGCGACGGATTTCATCAGAACAGCGAGGAACAAAATACACACAATCGGACAAACAAAAACACAGATGGCACCGGCTGGGGCGCAGATGAAAATCCGCTGGCTGTTTGCCCGGGCACTCGCACAGCCGATCGATGATATTGGCGAAACGAAAGTTACCACCTCAAACATCAAATCATCGGAACGCAGCAGAGGGCACGCAACAGCCGTCTCCACGGCGCTGGTTAATTTATGCAGGGGCCAAAATGGACCCCGTGCTTCCGTATGTGCAGCACAAAGGGCAGATAATCCGTGGAAAATTGTATGTGATGTCATTATATGAGCTGTTCATTCCACATGTTGGCTATTCGAGGAGAACATCACTCCCATGAATGAGCTCCCATGGAACGTGGTCCCATGGCTCAGCGATACTTAAATCTGGTGATTACGGGGGGGGGGTTGTTTAAGGCAGTTAACTTCGTCCTTGTGTTCATCAAACCAGTGCGTCATAATTACGGCGGCCCATATGGAAAATTACCCATACAGGGGGAGGGGTGAGAAGAACATCTGGAAAGACCCTCACAGGACACTTTACTGGATACACCTCCTTCGTTCTTCATGTAGATGGACTTCCATCTGTTGCTCTGTATACTGTCTCACTTCCCAACCCCACAGGACCATCGAAGGCCCGATGCCGCCCATGATCTTCTCTCAGGATCTTCTGCTTAATGCAAGACTAGGGACAAGGGTCGGGGGTCATCCGGGGAAGAACGTGTCATTACCGGGCAGAAACACCCAGGTACCACACAGGGCACCAAACCATCACTGGGAACACTCACTCAATATATGGAGTCAATTTAGACAATTAAGACAATCCAACTCCCCTTGAAACCGTAGAACCGTGTGGAAAACCCACGTAGAAACGGAAAGAACATGGAAACTCCGCTCTCAAGGTGCGGGTTTACTTTTAGTTCCTAGAATTAATAAAGTTACTGCTGGTGTGATGTCAGTGTAACATAAAGCTAAAATCTATGTCAGTCAATCATAATCCCTTAAAACAAACAGCCAAATCTCCAAGTTCTCCTTCTCTTGTGACCCACAATGCATTGTAACAATTTGGTTTGTAAACAGAAACTAAATGAATGCAAGAATCTTCTCGTCTCCGCTTGCATTCATTTTCTTCACGCACAAAAACTACAACAGTCGCACGTGTGACATCATCATTGCATTATTTGTCGCAGACGGTGATGTTCAAAACCCTAAAACGCCATTTTTAACAAGTACACAAACGGAGTTTTCATAAATAATGGTTTTTGTTGATGGAAATCTACGTTTTCATGTGGTTTCTCGGCCCAAACGCTAAACGTCTACGAGTGGACAAGGTCTGACAGTCTGATTTTATCTTTTTATTTTTAATTATTGTTCATTATAGTTCCAATAAACACACGGGCCAGATGTTTCTAGCTTGTGGGCCACATCTGGCCCGCGGGCCGCCTACTGCCGTACTGCATTGGCTTTCTCCGGGTTCTCCGGTTTCCTCCCACTGTCGGAATTGGGTATTAAAGGGGAATTGCTTTTAATCGCCTCTTTATAGTGTAGCTTAGTGGTTAGCATGCTCCCCATTCGAATCCCGATCTGGGTGGAGTTTCCATATCCTTCCCGTGTCCACGTGGGTTTTCTCCGGGTTCTCCGGTTTCCTCCCACAGTCCAAAAACATGGATTCAAGGTAAATTGAACGCTCTAAATTGCCCCGTATAGTGTGTGGATGTGTAAGTGAGTGTGTGTCTAGCGATGGATTGGCGCCCTGTCCTGGGTGTATCTGCCTAGCGCCCGAGATGTTCTCCTCTGGATGGGCATAAGGAACTGTATTGAATTGTACATGACATTTTAACTTCATTTTGGATTGTGGGGGTTGCGTTGCGTTAAGAACGTGTCTGTTCTTCGTTTCCCAGCATGCAGTGCAGGTAAGGTGTGCAGCGGAGTGTTAGCATGTGTAAAACGCGTTCCAGTTGGGAAACTAAAGGCTTATCGGTTCACGATGGCAAACCGTATCGGGGTCCCGTTCCATCACATGAATAATTCCACAGATTCCGAAACTTTTGAAACAATTTTGAACAAATCTGTTGTAAGATTTCGACCCACAGTTTAACGAATCAAACGGCGCTTAGCATCCTTGGCATCCATCTTTACGAAGATGGATGCTTTATCGTGTCCCATCCAACGCCGTCATACACGACCACTGCAGAAAAAGACGTACGCAATGATTTTATTCCAATTAACCCGCGGGGACAACGACTCGGACCTGACGGACTTTGCGCTGACCCCGGGAACGTTCCGATTCGGTGAAAGTGGGTGAAGTAACTTCAAGACTTCCCATCGCAGCGCCAAATCATTTCCACCTTCCTGCCCTCCACATTTTATCCCCATATACATGTCCTTTAAAAGCCATTATCCTTCACGAGCTAAATGGACTGCACCCGAGCCGAGCGCAGTGAGGGGAGGAACTGTTCGTTGGAAGCTGCACTAATTTTAGAATCACTCACTTAATGCCATCACAGACAAATCTTCCTCTGAAGACCGGGTGAGGAATCATTCAAAAGAAATAAATGCGGAAGTTCATGAGGCAAGAATTCTTACGGACTGGGTCCTGTTTAAAACCGGCAAGCTATTTTTGGAGGGGTGGGAGTGGGGGGTATTGGGTACCTCACTCAAGTCAAAATCAAAACGTCCATGAATTCGTCAAATCAAGCTCTCTATAGGGGTCTATATATCTATTCAACCATCTAAGGTATCTGTTTCCGTATCTGTACTCGGATTGGGCAAGACCTGATCCGAAAGTGCGCGTGGCATAACCCAAACGAAGTGGGTGGGGCTTAAAGGGGTATTTATTTGAGGTCTGAAATTGATATGGATTGATCAGAAGTTTTGTTTATTTTAAATCTATTTACAGAACGGCCTCAAATTTCCGATTCAATTCAATATTTTTGATCACAAAAGTAAACACCGCATTCCAACTTAACTTTCGCCACCAAACAAACTTAGAGAAAGCAGAAAAAGGAAAAGAAAAAGGAAAAAAAGCCGACCGGAGTTGAGGAACTGACCGACCGCGTGTCTGTGTGCGGAGTGCAGAGTCGGAGGGGCGGGCGTTCTGTGTGACTGACCAATCACAGATCGTGAATACACGAGCTCAGATATTTACGAGTTTTACTCGTACTTGTAAAAAAATGCTGTATCTGTACCGTATAAAACAAATATCCGGCTCATCCCTGGTTATTAGAGATACAATGGTGTCCTACACAAGGTGCTGGGTAGTTCCGCTCCTTAAATCTGATTGGCTGAGCCGCTTATCTAGCCGTGACATTATTCACAATAACACACACCTCTGAGCGCTTCACATTCGTAGAAATGTACAATCAAAAATATTCGTTTTTTTATAAACTGCGTTCTGTAATTTTGATTTGTTTTGATTTTTAGAAACTGTAAATCTTTTACTTGCGGTCAGGGTTCATTTAAAAAAACGGACTGGATTACGTCGCAGAATGTGCTTACGTTTGTGATAAACAATATTGATTTGAATCTTAAATTTGAGGCTGTTCTGTAAATAGTTTCCAAATAAACAATACATACAGCAACTTCCGCTCAATCCATATCAATTTAGGATTAGGCCCCGCCCACTCCGAGTACAGATACGGATACAGATACCTTAGATGGTTAAACAGATTCATATAGTGCTGTACTCGCTCCTCCCTAGTTCTTATGGTCATCAAGTCATGACCCACTTTTATAGATTTATCCAAAAGTGGGCGTGGTCTAACCCAAAAGTTATTGTTCAACATGAAGTTGGCGGGGCAAGTCTGATATGGATTGATCAGAAGTTGCTGTATGTATTGTTTATTTGAAAACTATTTACAGAACGGCCCTTAAATTTCAGATTCAATTTAATATTTTTGATTACAAAAGTAAGCACCGGGTTCCAACTTAACTTTCGCCACCAAACAAACTTAGAGTGGGGGAGGGGCCGGTGTTCTGTGTGACTGACCAATCACAGATCGTAAATACACGAGCTCGGATATTCACGAGTTTTACTCGTAAAAAATGCTGTATCCGTACCGTATAAAACGAATACCCGGCTCATCCCTGGTTCTTAGAGATACAATGGTGCCCTACGCAAGGTGCTGGGTAGGTCCGTTCCTTAAATCTGATTGGCTGAGCCGCTTGTCTAGCCGTGACATTATTCACAATAACCCACCCCTCTGAGCGCTTCACATTCGTAGAAATGTGCGATCTAAAATATTTTTACAGATACCTTAGATGGTTTGGATTAATAGATTTATCCAAAAGTGGGCGTGGCCTTAAAGATACTTAAAGATATTGTTCAACATGAAGTGGGCGGGGCTTAAAGGGGTATTTATTTGAAGTCTGAAATTGATATGGATTGATCAGAAGTTTCTGTATGTATTGTTTATTTAAAAACTATTTACATAACCGCCGCAAATTTGAGAATCAAATCAATATTTTTGATCACAAACGTAAGCACCGGGTTCCAACTTAACTTTCGCCATATCCGTACCGCAGTATAAAACGGGTATCCGGTTCATCCTTACTAAAAACCAAACAAATATATTATGTAGTTTCCCGCCTTCTCATTTAAAAACAGGAAACCGGATTAGTCTGATGTGGACACGGGGAGGACATGGAAACTCAACCCAGATCGGGATTCGAACCGGGAATCCCCAGCGCCGAGAGGCCACTGTGCCGCCCGACTGAAGAAATCCTACTAATAAATAAGTAAATAAACAGACGGTCCTGTCGATGTGGCCCAACTTCTCCAACGCATCGTAATAAAATTCTCGCTGACAACCGTAAAGACGTTACTTTCCATTAGAGTAATCTCACAAATCTGGCAGTGAAACGTGGTAATTAAAGAACGAGTACGAAAATGTAAAAGGCAGAATTTCACACATCTGTGACTGTCGGTGTGCCAGCTGCTTCCCACACTTCATTTCTCTTACGTCCTGTTTCTGTAACATAATAAGTCAATTATAATCTACAGAGAACGCACAATACTTCAAATGTCTGCGTGTAGCCAAAACACACGCCGTGCCAACATCAGACTTCCAATGACGACACGGTCCAACGTCTGGGACCTCAAATCTGATTGGACGGATGAATCTGATGTTCTACAGAAATCTGACCATGTCCTTTATTTAAACACACTGATTGTAACTTGGCACGGTGGCCACTGTGGTATCGCAGACCCATCATTACTCCGTCTCGCATGAATGATAGCCACTCATCCTCCGAGCATCAGTCCAGCATTGTTTGTGGGATCACAAGTAAAGATGGTGTAACTAAAAACGCAGCTGGTAAGCTCTTTCTTGCGCCATCGTGCATATCCTCCACTTACCATATAGATGGATTTTGTAGTTTTAGAATGACAGACTGTGGTCCATCTGTGTTCTTGGTTTTGGTTAGTCCCCTGTTGGTCAGGAGAATCACAGAATGGGTAGAATTTGGGCGATGGATTGTTTACATTGATGCACTGAGGAGGTTTTGCACCTCCTTAGTTTCGTTTATGCACCTCAGTGACACTGCTGGGATAGGAATAATGCACTCACCCAATAATACCTGCTCTGTGGGGGTACTATTGGGGTCCTGACCATTAGAACAGAGTAAAAGGGATGCATGTACTGTAGTCCACAAACAGATGGACTACAGTCTGGAATTGTAGAACTACAAAGTCCATCTTTACAGTAAGTGGAACAGAGAACATAGACCATTAGTGGTCCATAATATATATACTGTATATAAACAGTAGATGTAATATATTGAACTTTTATGACATGCTGGAGATTCCCGGTTCAAATCCCAATCTTGTGGAGTTTCCATGTTCTCCTGCGTGGGTTTCCTCCGGGTTCTCGGTTTTTCTCCCACAGTCCAAAAACATGGATTCAAGGTGAATTAAAGGCTCTAAATTGCCCCTGGTTCCCTGTACTGGGTGTATCTGCTCATCGCTGGGCATAAATTATTAGCAATTCATATTAAAGCTACAAGGGAGGAGAAAGTGTGGCATTATTGTGAATAAATCACAGGACAGAGGTCTTATTAGGGCTGACGCATAGCCGGAGAACAGTTACACCTCTTTCTCATGATTCATTACCAATAATACACAACCTCGAGTATCTTTATTGCTTTTATAAAACCGTTACAAACACACTATAATAAAAAAAACAAACATGGATTCATTTCTTAAAATCAAAATAGTTAACAATCTGGTCCCGTTATTAAAGTGAACGCTGATCGCTGAGTAACAGCTTTCTGATTTCTTTAACGATCAAATACTGCCATCTTGATGACGGTGCTGCTAACACTGGGGCGCGCTATCGCGACCGCTACGGTCCTCTCTGATGCGTGTACTGCGTACGTAAACATGACAGTGTAAGAGCACCAGTCAAAAGGTCACGGAAACATCGGGTGGCATAGTGGTGGCACGTCTGCCTCTCGGCGATGGGGATCCAATTGAATCCTGATCTGGGTGGAGTTTCTGCGTCTGTGAAAGTGAGTGAGCGTCCAGGGGAGAACATCTCGGGCAGAAACACCCAGGACAGGACGCCAATCTAACGCTGGGCACACACTCACTCACACAGACACTATACAGGGCAATTTAGAGCACTCAGTTTACCTGGAATCCATGGTTTTGGACACGGGGAGGACATGGAAACTCCACCCAGATCGGGATTCGAACCGGGAATCCCCAGCGCTGAGAGGCGAACGTGCTAAGCACTTAAACCACAAGATCTGCTGGTGCGATGTGAAAATCACTTCTGATGATTTAAAGACGCTGAAAATTTTCTCGTCAACTATCGAGAACCAAACTGCATCAAACTGGAACCTTGCTCGTGCTCATGGAGATGAAGTTGATTTCAGTGCATTATGACATCAACACAATGGAAAAGTGTCACCATGGCGACTGGAATCCTTCAGTGCTGGGGTAATAATTAAAACCAATGACGTGGACGTTGAGTCCAAACCAGAATCATCTGCAGAACCTTCTAGCTCTGATGGTTACCGAGTCTTATGGTCACTCTGTCCATCAGCATCAGCGACATTTTTACGGATGTAAACCCTTCCCAGTGTCGTTTCCTCTGCTGCCTCCAGCTAAAAGCTTAATTACAGGTTCCGCTCATCACACCCTGAGTCGCTCCATGTTCATTTTTCTCAGAGTAATTACAGGTTAGATGAAGGATTTCTATAAAAGGTGGTAGAACAGTTCTTTAAATATTTGGTGGCGGTCATTACTTACTTTATTTAAGGCGCCAAGTGACGCAGAACCACATACAGATCTCTGAGCACTAACAGATACTGAACGTTCTGAGCAGCAACACCAGCATGTTTCTCACATAACACACAACGAGAACGGAACAGGAAATACATCACAGGAAACCAGCAGAGAAGGAAAAGCTCCAGAACCTCACTGCAGAACCACCATGCAGCAGTTCAGTTGTTTTATTACAACCGACTTTACTTTATAACCAACTTTTAATTTATTAAACTAGTACACACAGGTACACACACACCTACACACACAAACACACACACACACACACACACACACACAACTGTATGTTTTATCCTCCCATCACTCACATGCAAATATACATCTTTATCACATATACACACTGTTTTGCACACACATACAAAACCACACACACACTCACAATACACAGTTACATTACACAGTCACATTACACAGTTTAATCTTATAGGTACAATACACAGTTACAATACACAGTTACAATACACAGGAACAACACACAGTTACAATACACAGTTACAATACACAGGAACAACACACAGTTACATTATACAGGTACAATATACAGTTACAATACACAGGAACAACACACAGTTACATTATACAGGTACAATACACAGTTACAATACACAGTTACATTACACAGTTACATTATACAGGTACAATACACAGTTACAACACACAGTTACAGTATACAGGAACAATACACAATTACATTATACAGTTACAATACACTGGAACATTACACAGTTACAAAACACAGCTTAATCATACAAGTACAATAAATACACAGTTACAATACACAGTTACAATACACAGTTTAATCATACAAGTACAATACACAGGAACAATACACCGTTACAATACACAGTTACAATACACAGGAACAAAAATAGTTACATTACACAGTTTTATTACACATTCTGAAAGAGTGAAGGGAAATCACCCAACTGTTTGAAGTGAAGGAAGCCTGGAGTCAGAGCTGAACGGACGAAGAATGGAATGTCGGAATGTTGTTACATATCAGTCACAGAGAGTGAGGGACTGAAGACAGGAAGCTCACACTGTGGGCTTTTTGGATGGGGGGTGGGGGTCTGTTTTTGTTTTCAGACATACTGCCTGGTCAGTACTGTCTTCCTGTCTTCTGCCTCTATCACTGAGCGAGCGCCGTGACTCACATGTTCGTTATTCAGGGGTCATGGGTGTGAAGCAGTGACTCATTCAGAATCAGGAAATGCTTTGAATGAATGCTTTTAAGTCTGACCTCAAAGTTCCGCCAAAAATACACTACATAACCTTAATTTTAAAGCGCCTTAGCACAAGTGGAGGGCTGTGCTGGGTAGCATGCTAAGGCATCCACACATACCTGCAGAAGCATCCCATTCCATTTCTGTCCCCCTTTTCAGAGACCCCGGAGTGATGTTGAATGATGTCACGGTGTTGGAAAGTTGAGCAGCTGGGGAGCTTCGATCAGCTCCATCTGGCAGCACCGAGCTTCTCTCCTGGGTTTGTCTCATTTCTTTTTTCCAGTGACTCAGACAACACATGGTGGTTCTGTCACGTCAACGTCACAGACACGAGGGAAAGACAAGTCTTCCTCAACCAGCTGGCACTGAGGTGGAAGCCTGTAGTTGTCTGTTACATCAATACCATAAACAGGAGTGTCCACATACTTTTACACACAGAGAATATACCTACAGGCAGATGTTGTGAGAACCAAGAAAACTCTACTGAGCAGACTGTAGAATTCTGGATTGCTGTTTGTAGGATGTTAACTGGAGAGCAGGGATGAATCAGCAGTGAAAGCTGTTACCTGCTCAGGAGGTAATTCTTCTGCCCCCCTCCCCTGAGAACTACAGACAGACAAACAGGATGTTTTCCTGACAGGAGCTATTTTTCCCTCCGTCCTGCGGGAGCTTGTTTAATGTTCTTCCACCATGATGACTCTGGTGCGAGCTCTCGGGGGAGAGAGAGACGAAAATGCAAGAGTAGAAAGTGAGGTTGTGTTGAGTGTGGGTGTGCAGGAGGGTAAAAGAGTGAGACAGGTAGTGTGTGTGAACAGAAGAGAGTGTGTGAGTGGAAACTGAGTGTGAGAGAGAACGAGAGCGAAATCGACTCCCCAAGGTGGGGCTGATGTCATGTAAAGCATCAATGAGAAGCAAAGGCTAGAATTTGCAAAAGACCATAAGGATTGGACCATGGAGGACTGAGTCCAACTTTCAGCTTTGCCCAACACCTGCTTGTCCAATGGTCAGACGGAGACCTGGAGAGGTGTAAAAGCCATAATATGGCGTCTTCTATCCACTGTTAAATTTGGTGGAGAAAGCCTGATGATCTGGGGAGGCTTCAGCAGAATGGAATTGGGCAGGTTCAAGCCACATACAAGGTTCTCCTGGAAAGACACTCACTTCCTTCTGCTCTGGCAATGTTCCCCAACTCTGAGGACTGGGTTTTCCAGCAGGACAATGCTCCATGCCACAGAGCTTAATCAATGTGTGGATGAAGGAGCACCAGATCAAGACCCTGTCATGGCCAGCCCAATCTCCAGACCTGAACCCCATTGAAAACCACTGGAATGTAATCAAGAGGAAGATGGATAGTCACAAACCATCAAACAAAGCTGAATTGCAGGAATTTTGGCACCAGAAGTGGCATAAGTTCACCCAAAAGCAGTGTGAGAGACGGGTGGAAAGCATGCCAAGTTTTTTTTTTAGTATTCAACCAAATTTTGCTTTCGGAACCCTTCCTGAGTTAAAACATTGGTGGTGTTGTTTCCAAATGAGTATGAATTGTTTTATTTGCGTTTTTTTTTTAGGTCTGAAAGCACTGCGTCTTTGTCGTTAATTTGACCCATTTCTCATTTTCTGCAAATAAACATTTTTGGTTAGAATTTCGGAGACATCTTGTCAGTAGCTTTTAAAATAAAAGAACAATATTCATTTTACTCAGAGAACCTGGTCATTTTGCGGTGGTCTCTTCATTTTTTTTCAGAGCTGTAGGTGTGCAGTCTGTGTAGGTGTGTGAAACAGTCGATTGTGTGTTTGGTTTCTGTCTCTATATATCGCTCTCAGATTTTGATCTGTACAGAACAAAACTCTGTGTATTTATTGTTTTTTTAAAGCGCCAGGCGGGGAGTTCACAGAGAACCGCTAGAGGCGCATCAAGTAATCAGCGCTAATTGGAATCAGCGGCGTTATATGCTATTTAAAGCGGTGGTGAGTTGACTCTGTGCGGAGTCTTTGCACTCTATTGGGGGTTACGCTTAGTGCACGGCTCTCAGCCAGATTAGCGGTTTGCTATTACCTTTTTTCCTCTCCCTTTTGGCGTCCTCGTACGCGAGTTCTTTTCATAGGGCAGCAGGGCTCCGAGGTAAAGGCACGTCGGTAACGTGTAGGAGTTCCTGTGGTTCAATCTATAATATTGTAGGCGTGTATGTGGGTCTCGTCCCCGTTACGTCAGTGTTGGAGACGTGCAGACTTTAAGGGTTTTGTTGCTTTTGTTTGCGCCCTTGTGCGCGTGTTGGTTTTACGTTTTTTTCACAGGACTCCGAAGTGCACACGCAGTACGG
>JAOUQT010058948.1:0-10585 GCA_025769995.1 Xyliphius kryptos | reverse complement strand
AACTGGACAGGTTGGTTTCACAGAAGTGTGCTTTACTTGGAGTTACATTGTGTTGTTTAAGTGTTCCCTTTATTTTTTTGAGCAGTGTAGAATATAGCTACAAAATATGTGCGGGAAAACATCTGGATAACTCAACCACTGTCACTTTACTTTTTGATGTATTTAAATAATACAAACCTTAAATTCGAAGTTATCGCTTTTTTGCCTTAAAGAGCGCTTTTTGTTGCTACTTTTTATTCTTATCATTTTTTTGTTGTGAAATATACCTCGGCAAACGGAGTAACTGTAACGTCTGCAATTTCCCCTCCGGCATCAATAATGTGTTTTAATATAGATTCAATTGACGTCTTAATGTTTATATTCCAAATGCAGCATAAGATTTAGTCAGTTCACCACCAGTATTTAAGCCGGAGTTTTCCATATGCCAACCCATAAGCAGTAACAAGTCAATAATCACTATTAGTATTTGTTTCCCCTGTGATAAATGTATAAGCTCTTATCTTGTCATCAAATCTTCTCAGACTCGGTGATCATTTAGTTGGTATTACTCCAAAATAATGTCTTGTGTTTTTGGCATGTACACTTTATCTTTAAATGTATCCATTAATCTTATAGTACATTGCTATTTTCCCCTTCTATCTACAAACCATTCAAGTATTAATCGTTTCCAAACAAATGGTTTATCTCATGTGTCCAGAATCAGAACGCTTTGGTTTGATAATCTGGGCTTTGAGAGAGAGAGAGAGAGGATTGATTTGTTCACAGATCTAGTGAGTTGTTTTCTGGAATCTCGAAAGACTAAGTTCAAACGCATCAATAAGTTTTCCCTCTTGCTTGTTGTCCAGCTTTTACAAACATAAAGAAGCAAAAGACATCAGTCTGGTGGTAATTCTGATCTTTGTCCATAGAGAAGTCATTGCATTAGGGGCTTTTGTAGTATCCCTCTTGTCTCTGTTTCTGAGAGTTCGTCTGTTCATTTTTCTCAACTGCTGGTTCCTTTGTAGTTGATAATTGACCAGCATTGTCTTTTATAATTATCCTGTAATATTTTTTATCTTTATAAGAGCCTCGAGGTATTCCTGATTATTTGCTGTGAACATTGAGAAGATTACACTACAAGTCGGTGCAGAAAATAACTCCTGAATATCTTGCTGTTAATTGGCCGATTTACATAAATACATTTTTTTAACGAATAACTGAACTGCAACCATTTATATCAGTTAGTCTTTTGTACAGTTTTAATGGATTCTTTTCTCACTACCAGGTAAATGATAAGCGAGTGTCGAGGAACCACGCGATTCTGGAGAACGTGGACGGCCAGCTGCGTCTTAAACCCGTAGGTGTTTGATCGACCCAGTTCACTTTGTTTTCTTGGTTCCTGGGTCCTTGGTGAAACACATCTGTGTTAATGGGGCTTTTGTTGTTTTGGAGTGCTTTAGGAGAGGCTCTTGCCTTTGATGGGAGAACATCAAAAGTTTTTGATCACAAAAGCATCTCTCAGGCTAACCTACATCTTGTTCTACTCGTCTGCGGGTTGCTTCGTCTAGCTCGAGTGGAGCGCGATCATTTATTTGAGCATGTTCTAATCAGGAACCTTTGCTGTCTTTGTTTCTTAGAGATAAATCACTGACTGAGAGTCAGTGGACCAAGTCAGTTAGAGATAGGGATTAAGTGTACTTGGTTTCTAAAGAGAATTACAGTATGTAAACCTACAATCGACAATGAGTAACGATCTGAAACTTATAAAGTGGCTAGTGATCCTATATAATTATAGGCCCAGGTCCTAATCATCTACTCTGTTTTCTGCAGACACATGTCAACCCCTGTTTCATCCAAACATCTTTGGAAGAAACGCCCCAACCCCTGGAGAAAGACAAGTGGCATTGTTTAAAGGACGGGTCCATCTTCTCGCTTCTCCCAGGAAAATACATCTACAGAGTGTGTTTCATAGCAGATGACCGCACACCCAGGTGACACAAAATTAAAGGCGTTGGCAGGCTGTTCTTAAGAACATTCAAATGACCTCACTGCAGTACATCCAGAAACAAAATTTTCTTTGTAATACTATTGAATATAATTATATACAACAAACTTGTTTGCTTTAGAGCAATGGTACTCACGTTCTATTTTTAAGGGTTTAATATTTCAAAATACTAATATAAATTTTAATATTTCAAATATTGTGAATACAACATAATTTAATTATTACTAATTTATTACGTTAACTTAAACAGTAAATAACTTTATAATAACTGCATTGTGGTTGCCGAGACTTGTTTTATTATTTCTTAGCAACATTCTTCTGTGTACTGCAAAATTAAAAGCAAGTTACTGTGGCAAAAGAAACTGTTATGGTAATCTACACCCTTTTATAAGTTTATAAATCTTGGACAGAATGTTCAGAGCATCATGTGTTTACTTTGTTTGACTTGTCTCTGCTACAATCAGCATGTGCTGTTGCTAAGGCGGTATCTGACTGTATCATAAAATATACATGTAGACAGTTGTTCCAGTTCTTTCTGTCAGAGAAAATATTGAAAAAATGGAAATTTAGATCATCACCGACCGGTGGGTTTTAAAACCTCAGGACATGGAATAAGATGTTTTTGCTTCTGAATAATGTTTAATTCTTTTTCTTTTACTGCAGTTAAGCATTGTGGTTTTACCTTCTGGTTGTTAGTGAGCAGGCTTGAGCACTCATATTTAAATATTTTAACTAAATAACCTCGGGATGGGGCATTTGTTATAATATGAAATGGTACATTTTCATATTCGGTAATAAAAAATAAATGGTTATGAATATTCATAAACATGCCACCTGGAAACCTTGGACTTTCTGCAAACTTATCCTAACAAGGGGTGGTTTTCACGAATATAATGCAAGAATTGTGGTGGAGTTTTTCACATGTAAAAATAAAAAAATAATAAAATGAAGGATTCTGGGTTAATGTATGTAAAGATTATGGATATTATTGAAAGAACCTTAAGTGTCCTTAACTGCATAAATATAATTAAATTATAACAACATGATAATTTCTTCTAAAACATAATTTTAAACAAGTTACATAATTTTTCAGGCAGATATAAATGTATTATGGGTATGAGGCAGATATACGTTTAAATCCGATTATATATGTTGTATATAGAATCAGCTGGATGCCTGTCACTGTGGGGTTTGATACTTGAGTAAATTTGCTGCTGATCAATAATCATTAATGTCTCATTAATACATCTAAACACATAGAACATGATTTATGTGCTATATGACTCTTCAGGATTATTATGTATGGAGTTTTAATTTATACAGTGTAGTGAAATGCACCTGAATGTAACACTTTTACCTTCATGTGTCACAGAAACAGCCAGGGTTTTGAGGATGAGGAGGAAATGGAGAAACAAACACAGGATGGACAAACCACTACCTCATCACAAGCTTATGAAGAGACACTACAATACACTCCACAACCCACGACCACTAACTCTCACACCTCAAAAACTACACACGCGATGGACATACCTGATCCTGTGACTTCAAATCAGGTGGGATGTCACGGTTTCACACTCAGAACAGAACACACAGTTATCATTTTATTTTTTATTCATTATCTTCTGCTTAATTCTCTACGAGGGTCGCGGGGGGGTTTCCCCTTGCCCATCCAGTGAAGAATGTTTCAGGCACTGGGCATATACACCAAGGACAGGGCACCAACCTATCGCTGGATGGGTGCTATTTTATTAATCATTAAATTCTAGAGATTTACTATTAATGAAAATAGTATGTATTAAAAGTTTCTTAACTAAAAATGCCATTTTTTAAACCTAATATGGTTTATTCTTTATTAAGAATACTTATATCTTTGACATTGGTCAACTACTCAGACTGAGATTTTCCCACCACAACTATACTGAACCCAGTGTCTCAGTTTTCTTAATTATAAGTGCCCTAAAATATCCAAAAGATCTTTTGTGTATTCTGCTTAGCTCCCTGTTCCACCATCTTAAAAGTAAAGCATGGTGGTGGCAGCTTCATGCGGTTGTGTTTGTTTGAGATTTGGAATGAAACATTTATTTACTCAACAAATTTCAAGCAATGTGTTGATTAAGATGTGCCGTGTTAATTTATAAGTTTTCTAACAAAGTTACATCTATACTAATAATCCCCGCTGGCTGACTGACTCACACTAATTCTCCCACTTCCCGAGTACCTACAAGGCTGAAACTTGGCATCGTGGTTACCCACCATCTTTTTGGAAAAACCAACAGGGTTTTACTTTCTCGGATTGATTGGGGTCTTCGGGAGTACCTACAAAGCTAAAACTTGTCTCTGTCACTCCTAATCGTGTCTTTAGAAAACCTACTGATTAATTCA
This sequence comes from Xyliphius kryptos, assembly GCA_025769995.1. Classification (NCBI taxonomy): domain Eukaryota; kingdom Metazoa; phylum Chordata; class Actinopteri; order Siluriformes; family Aspredinidae; genus Xyliphius; species Xyliphius kryptos. The sequence goes on along the minus strand of JAOUQT010058948.1, from coordinate 6,216 downwards.
CCTAAAAAAGCAACACCGTAGTCATAACTTATGCTATATTTATTCCACATATTCATTTCAGAAATTACATTCTAAATGTAAAGCTTACTTTTAAAATGTTTATTTCAAAATATATAAACTCCAAAGCCATCACTTTTTCAAAAACAATTGCCTTTCAAATTTTAAGTTGTTTTTAAGTTTTCCTCAATAGTGCAGCACTGGTATTCAGCTAGTTTGTAGTAAAATGCAAGGCAGTGTAGTTACACAGGTACTAACTTTCTGCTACCCATTTGTTGCTAAGCCTAGAGGTTCCTATGCTGCCTGTGTGAGTCCTGCTGGCTGCATCTATTAACAGTCTGGAACAAAAGAGCTGCTTCTGCCCAGATATTAACACAACACAGCAGTGTCAATAAGATACGCTTAGACAATTAACGCCTGTCTTGTTGGTTGGTGATGTATCGTTGTATTATATAATGTTTTTACTTGCTCAGAATGTTTTCTCATTTGTTCTTTTATCGTCAGCCTCTTTCATCAAAATCAAACCTGAGGACTGCTGGTTGCATATTTTACATATATTACAGAACTAGAATACTGTTTAATGTCATTTTCCCAGCATTGCACTCCAGATCATAAAATTCGGTTCAAAGAACAAAATCAGACAATGTGAAAAACATTCAGAACTGTTAATGTATAAGAAAGACATTAATCTCAAATCTGAAAAGACCGTTTACCACAGAGGTGGTGACTAGTTCGTTTCCATCCGCCGTCCTTGAGCAGAGATGCATACATCAAATAATAAAAGTGATAGAAGATACTATAAAATCGAGCTCTGGCTGACGTGTAATACGTACTGCGGTGAGACCCATTCAACATTCACCTTACAGCCATTTTATTATCATTTTTTATCTTTGGTCAGCGTTTATCACGGTGGAAGGAGAGTCTGATGTTAGTCTGATGTTTTTATTAAAAATACAGGGTAGGAAAAAGCAATACACTCCAACACTTAAGTGTTACAAGACAGACACATCACATGTACAAAATGAATATTATTTAGTGAAATATTAATTACACCTCCTTATTGTCCATATTAATCAGTTCCATTTATTATATTCATGGACTTTATGCTGGTAATTACAGACTGTCCATGTTTTCTCTGCATAATGTGTTAGTTTCATTTATTCGTTTTGCGAATGCTCAGGGCCGCCACTGTGGAGGATGATTCTCAGAACTGCTGTGACAATAACATGATGGTGTTTCAGTGAATACTGCGTTTATAGGAGTGAATCAGCCATAACCATACTGCCACCACCTCTGTTACTGCTCTACTGAGAATAGTCCACTAAACAAAAACGTCCAGCCACGTGTTTCATGAAGGATGAGAAGATGACGAACATGAGCTATTGAGCAACAAGTTACTGGCACTAAAGTAAAGCTTAATGTCGAATCGAGTGTTTAGAAAGTTCCATTGTGTTCCAGCCATTCAAATCAGTGTCACACCAACACCATGTCATTGTAGCTGTCGAAAATTATTACAACTTTCAAAGTGAATAATAGATTTGTACATCCTAAATAAAGCAATAAGGTACGAGGGGTGTCATTATTGTGAATAAATCACGGGAAAGATGTATTGTTGGGCACAACGCGTAGCGGAGTACAGTTATACCTCTTTTCTGTGATTTATTCACAGCAATGCACAACCTTGAATGCCTTACTGCTTTTATAAAGTGCTAACAAAACAAGGTTTGATTCATAAATGCGTTTATTTAACGCAAAATTTTAAATCTAGTCCGGTTTTTAAAGTGAACGCTGATTGCTGAATAACAGGATACCGGTTTCTTAAACAAATAATGCCACCTAGTGGCCAAAATACTATATTGTATATCATGCATTATTAGCGTTGTAAAGTGCTCAAAGGTGTGTGTTATTGTCAGTAATGTCACAGCTGGACAAACAGCTCAGCCAATCAGATTCAAGGACTGGACCTACCCGTTTTATCAACAGGTATAATATTTATCTTTTTTTTAAATAATGTTTTTTTTTTCTTTGCATGCAGTTTAGTAACTCAAGTAAAGGCGATCAGCCCAATCCTCTCACTCCTCAGAGGAAGAGAATTCTGCCAGCATGGATGATGAGCGTCTCTCCTGTAGTGCAAAGCCCATCCACAACAAAAGGTATCTGAAAGAGAACACCACGTTCGTAGCTCGGCGTTCCTGTGACAGCTCGTATCACTTAGCTGCATTTTTCCGGCAGCGACCAGCTCGTAAACTGTTGCCTGATGTTTGTGGCAGATGTCAGGAAAGTAAATTGGCTATGCTTCACTTGGTGCAAATAGGGAGAGAGAAAGTATGGCCGGAGGTGGTAAGGAGGGGTCTTTTGTGGTCTGGATCAGTAGTCTTGATCAAATCAGGGTAATTATGTTGTTGGTTTATTTCAAATGCACTAAACTAGTGAGAGTCTTTGGATGCTAGTGCAAGTATTATGGACAAAACCCGCAGGTTATAAATGCTTTATGAACTGGCTTTGGGTTTACATGACTCAATTTATGTGGAAAAATAGAAATGGCTACACTTTGCAGTTTTATAACTACAAAGTGCATCTTTGTCAATCAGTATAGAGACAAGAGGGTGTATTTGGTAAGTTTATAAATGTGTTAAAACATGAGTAAAAGCACGTTTTCCAAGTAAACGTGTTTGTCTGACCTTTAAAGGGTAGGTGCACGGTGGCTTAGTGGTTAACACGTTCGCCTCTCAGGTTCCTGGTTCGAATCCCAATCTGGGTGGAGTTTTTCATGTCCTCCCCGTGTCCGCATGGGTTTTTCCAGGTTCTCTGGATTCCTCCCACAGTCCAAAAACATGGATTCCAGGTAAATTGAATGCTCTTAATTGTGTATAGTGTGGGTTTGTGTGTGTGTGGATGTGTGAGTGATCTGCCCAGCGCCTGATATGTTAAAGAATAAGTGGAAGATGATGAATGGTTGGTGTATCAATTCAGTGACAATTTGAATCTTCGTGGGTTTTCTCCGGTTCTGTTCTCTGGTTTCCTCTCACAGTCCAAAAACATGGATTCCAGGTAAATTGAATGCTCTTAATTTCCCTGTATAGTGTGTGTGTGTGTGTGTGTGTGTGTGTGTGTGTGTGTGTGTGTGTGTGTGTGAGTGAGTGTGCGCCCAGTGATGGATTGGCGCCCTGTCCTGGGTGTATTTGCCCAACGCCCGAGACGTTCTCCCCTTGATGGGCATGGGAAACCCCACCACGACCATGGTAGAGGAATAAGCGGAAGATAATGGATAGATGGTTGGATGGTTTATTACCGCTTGAGCACCAAAAAAAAAAAAAAAAAAAAAAAAACAGTACAACCTTTGCAAATGATTAAAATTGCCTACAGATTGCTCCACGTTGAAGATACGGCGATTCCTAAAGCAAACAAAACTAAATTCAATTTAACTGCATTAGATCCACTTGGTAATTTATTATGTTTGGATTTCAGTATGCTTGTAATCTGAGTCGTGTAAAAACTGGGTGAAACGTTTCAGACAAACATCCAAAGAAATCCCCCTTTGCCCATAAAATATGATTGAAGATAAGAAAATTCCTGTGATTAATGGCACTGTGAGGTGCAGCTCTGGAAACACAACGCAATTAGAGATCAATATTTTAAATCAAATTTAACCACACAGCATATAGAACCATGAATACGGAAATTCCACTTGGGTATCGCACACGTCTCACTTAAAGACACATCCTGACGATAATTGCAAGGCAAAAACACCACCTTCTGACCTATGCTATGATATCCACATCTGCTTCCCCATGGCATTATTCCATAACGCCATTCAGAAATGTAATTATGTAATGATCTGCTTGGCTTGCTTTGGCCTTTGGGCTTAGGTTTCTTAAAACCCTTGGGAGTGGAAAAGAAGAAGAAATGCTTCATTTACCCCCAGCGCCTTCCTAAATCTGTGGGTTAAGTTGATTTGCAGTGAAAAAACACACACGTCTTTTTCTCTTTAGCATTACTTACATGCTCCTGTTATTTTCTCATTACCCAGGATGGGGAAATGATGTGTGACTAGTGTTTATAAAGGTGTTTTTTACAGACTAGATTCCCTTTGCTCTCAGTCATCACCTCTGGTGTCACAAGTTTAGCTTGGATGCCACTCTAAATGGCTGCTGGATAAATGACATTTATGAATGTTTCAAAAACGCAGGACATTTATTGAGCACCAGGGATGCATATAAAGGCAGAAGAATATGGAAGACTTTAGCAGACGCATTAATACAATGTGTCTGAAGCAAAGCATGAAGACATTAAAAAAAAAACCGAATGGCTTTATTATTGTCCCCGCTTTCCCTATAACACTTCACCCATGTAAATACATTTCAGGCCAATGTAACATCATATTATTCAAAGCAGATAACTGAATTCAGCACAACTAAAATACAAAAAACTGCAAAAACTTTCCACAGGGTTCTTTTTTTTTGGTATTTCCCAATTCTTGGCCTGATTATTCAACACCGTACCACATTATTATTCCCAATTTTCCCCTCAAATAATTCCACTCAGCCGTAAGCAATCTCTACACATCATGGACTGACTGTTCCACAACAACCCCTCTATCCAGGGCCACATTCAACCAGCCAGCTGTCTGCTCTTCAATCCCCGATCTTAGAACACACTGCTATGTATTTACTCATTTCATCTTTAATCCTGCACATCACAAGCCTGGTTTCTAATTAAAACCTGTGTGTTTCTGCATCCACTGTTGTGTTTTGTAGAACCACCCAATATAGAGCAAGAAATCAAGAGTGTTGCGAAACACAGAACCTCCCCAGATTCTCCAGGGTTCTAGCTAATCTTTTTGGACATCGAAAGCTCAGTGCACAGGTTTTCGAAGGGGTTTAAGTCAATAGACTGGGATGGCCTTGTCAAAAGTTTGATTGTTTGGTCATTAAACCCAATTTTTGTGATTTAAACATAAGATTTAAATCACTGTCCTGCTGGAAGATCAAACCACAATCCAGATGTGGCTTTTGGCAAAGGAATTCGGACAATACTTTCAAATGAGTTCATAATACCATGTGTCCTAACAAGATTCCCAGGGTCAATGCCATAGAATCTCAGATTAACCAACAGAGTTTACAGGAGATTATTTCTAGAGCCAATTTTCTTTTGTTGACAAACCCACCTTCAAAATGTTTTTCCAGTTACAATTTAGCATCTACAAAACATTTGTCTTAAAATGGGGCAGTCGGGGATTGTGTTTAAGGAACCCTCCTTGTGACCGTAGAGTCCCCGGATTGATTTCCAGGTCCAACAGATACTATGGCTGAAGTGCTATTGGGCGAGGCCCTTAACCCCAATTTCTCCACGGGCGAGTATACAGGGCTGCTAACTGCTATAGCCACTTGTGCTCATTTCATCAGTGTGTACATTTACATTTGGTCATTTAGCAGACGCTATTATACAAGGATACTTTGTCAATTCCACTGCACATCCTACAACATATAGAGAAATTATGTTTCTCTCCAAAGACGGATTGAGAGCAAGCTGCTGCAGCTCTTAGCCGCACCACCACATCACAGTAGGAAAGAAGCAACGGGTGACAGATTCTAAGACTGATTCCATCCAAAGCAACTGACAAGTATCCCAACTTAATTGACTCCCTGGAGCAATGAAGGTTAAGGGTCTTGCTCAACGACCAACATTAGTAACTTCAGCAGACCTGGGATTTGAACCCACGACCTTCAGATTGATAGTCCAACGTGTGAGAATGTGTGTTTCACTGCACGGATGGGTTAAATGTGGAGGACAAATTCCTCTGTCTATGCATTGTATGCAAAAAGGAACACTTAACATTCTTACATTTTTACTTACGGATTTCTGCCTGGTGAATAGTCAAAATACTAGTCATTCACACCTACAGCTATTGCTCGCTATGTAGTAGGCAGCCCATAATCATGCAGGATTGTTTTTAGGTTCACACGCATGATTACAAAGTACTGAGGTACTGCTTATTTAATGGCATTAATATACACTGCTCAAAAAATTAAAGGGAACACACTAAGATCTAGGATGTTATTGTAATCAATAAAACTCTTTATTTAGTAGATGGTGGAATGTGTTGAGAACAAAATAACAAAAATGTAAAACAAAATGATTATCCCATGGAGGTCTGGATTTGGAATCCTACTCAAAATCAAATGACTGGCTGATCCAACTTCAGTGGAAATTCCTCAA
>JAOUQT010058939.1:0-10585 GCA_025769995.1 Xyliphius kryptos | reverse complement strand
CTCTGCTCTTACTGCTGCAATGTGACATTAATGAAGATTGGCCACCAGGCTGCTTCAATTTAGCCATGAAACCTCCCACACTAAAATGACCGGGGTTTTAGTTTCATTGTCCAACCCCTGTAGATGAATTTAGAATGAAATTCATTAAATTGAAAAGATTATTAATTAGGGCAAGACGGTGGCTTAGTGGTTAGCACGTTCGCCTCTCAGTGCTAGGGATTCACGGTTCGAATCCCAATCTGGGATCATGGGATTTCATATTCCCCCCGTGTCCTCATGGGTTTCCTCCGGGTTCTCCGGTTTCCTCTTACATTCCAAAAACATGGCTTAAATGTAAATTGAATGCTCTCAATTGCCCTGTATACCCAGCGATAGATTGGTGCCCTGTGCTGGGTGTATCTGCCCAGCGCCCGAGACTGCATGGTGAACACCCCCCACGACCCTTATAGAGGAATAAGCAGAAGATAATGAATGAATGAAAAAAGATTAAAGGAAAAAAGGAAAACCTCCTTAATGTTGCAATCAATTAAAGTCGGATGATACCTTTCAAAATGCATAGCTAAGTGTTTAAGTTCAAAGCCAGTTGTAATGGGAACGAATAACACCTGAACTCAGTGACAACTGCATGCACTGCTGTAAAAGTGGTAGAGCAAGTTTATTTTAATACATACATTACTTTTATGTCTTTGTGAATAAACATTACCTTTGTTCTTTGTTACAATTGGCAGTGATTTGGACTCAGTCTAGCTTGGCTTTGGAACACTGCCGAAGACTTTAGTCTTACTGACCTGACCAGATAAAATCTCAGCTATTGAACAGCTGACCTGTGTCCCGTATGAAAGGTCAAGCCAAATGCATTTTTTTACTTTTTCCACTTTCATAAGAGACATTTTTGTGCCATTATCTGTTTTGCCCGAGTCACCCATTCTGACAATCAGATAAAAAATTGACCCTTACTAATTTAATAATCAGCAAAACAATAAGTATAATGACCTATTAAATTAAGTGCCTTTCAAGATTACTCTCAGTCGTGTGTGTAAGTGGGCTTTCATTTTATAAAGATTGTAATCATTATGTTACCAGGACTGTAATCATTATGTTACCGAGATTGCAGACTGCATATGTTGCATCCATCATCTGTTACTGAGACAAAGCGGAGGGACAATATGGAATGTCTAATTAAAACAATTAATCAAACAAAAAGGAAAAGCAAGTTGTTAAAACAGGGGATCAATAATAATTAATAAGTGGCTTGAATGGTACCGAGTTGTTATGTTTGTATTGGAATAAAAACCAGAACGAAATAGTAAAAATATTCCATAGTAAAAAAAATGTATGTTGTGAAATTGTATGTTGTGAAAGTGGATGATGCCAGGTTTCTATTTTTATTACGTTGGGGCACAAACCAATCCTTACAGCTTTAAGCAGTGATTACTTTTTATCCTATTAATATTCTAGATTTTTATTAATGAGTCGTTTAAATCTTTACATTTGTTTGATTTTTGCATCTTCTAATAGAGTTAAGCATTTTTTAATACTTTAAGCGTCTTATTTAGCTGCAGTGATGGCACATTTTGTTATGAGTTCTGGCATTGGGACATGTCCTATTTCTCTATTTGGAGTAAAGTAGTTACCCATGTAGTTTGAAGCCATGCTTTCAATAGGTTGATGCCAATTTCTTGTAAAAGTTTAACAATTTACAGTCTAAAATAAGGTTGCAACAGATGCTAAACCATCTTGAGTGTATGAGTGCTTCCAATTTGCTCAGTAAAGTCACCCACTTCGCCACAAGCAATTGTGGCTTAGTAGGTTGGGTAGACATTTAGTTATTTAGCAGACGCCTTTATCCAAAGCGACTTACAAGTATCACAACTTGGTTGGGGTCAGAACACAGGGTTGAAACAGGACCCTGGAGCAATGAGGGTTAAGGATCTTGTTCAAGGACCCACATTGGTGACTTCAGTGGACCTGGGATTTGAACCCCCAACCTTGTGATTGATAGTTCAACACTGAGCTACAACTCCCTACTGGACATAATGCTTATGGTTTAAGTCTTGATGGACTTGATGGCATTCATGTCTGTGTTACGTGTATCGTGCAGTCTAATGAATTTTGTACTGTAGATTACTTTGCATTACGGTACCAGGTCATAAAATACTCATTTTAACTCCACTCCTTTAATAAATATTAATCAGAAACTCTCTGGATTTTACTGCTGTTTAAATATTTTAATGTAATGGTGTGGCGGAGGCTTTAGTTGGTCATTTCTGCAGCACTATAAAAAACATTAAAGGCAGCTAAGAACCTGACTGACAAGGGTGTATCTACCCTGGTGTTATAGGCATATTCTGAGATTTCAAACAGATTGTTTGAGCGACTTTTTAAGGAATGCAGAATTTATACCTGCAAACGCCAAATCCCTCACAAATTCTCGCACTTTCCAAGTAGCTTCAAAGTTGAAATTTGGCACTGTGATTAGCTATCATGTCCTTGACCAATCTATGTACTTCTTACCTGTCTAGCTTCAATGGCTCGTTCACAATCGCCATCAAACGCAAGACACCTCCAATGTCACATCAGGGGCTGAGTACCTACAAGGCTGAAACTTGGCACTGTAATTACATACCTGGTCCTTAGAAAAACCAACAGGTTCTTATTTTCCTACATTTGATTGTTTATGTATTATTGGCATCGAGCGCAACACCTTGGGTGAATTGGGGTCTTTGCGAGTACCTAAAAAGCTAAATCATTATTCCTAATCGAGTCTTTGGAAAACCTACTAACAAATTTACGTAAGAAAGCAACTGCATGAACACTGTAGTCACAATTCACACTATTTTCATGCCACAGATTCATTTTAGATTTTAAATTGTTACAAACTTCACGGCATAATAATATGTTTATTCTATAGATATATAAACTCCAAAGCCATCACTTATTCAAAAAGAACTGCGTTTCAAATTTCACGCTATGCAATTTTAAATGTGAAGTAGCCACTACGAAGTTCTTACATTTTAAATGCCTTAAATATGTTCTAGAGCAAGGGCGGGATGTGGCTTAATGGTTAGCACGTTTGCCTGTCAGAGCTGGGGATTCCTGGTTCGAATCCCAACCTGGGTGGCGTTTCCATGTTCTCACTGTGAGTTTTCTCCGGGTTCTCCAGTTTCCTCCCACGTTCTAAAAACATGGATAAGTGGTAAATTGAATGCTCCAAATTGCCCCGTGTGTGGGTATGTGAGTGAATGTGTGCCCAGCGATGGATTGGCGCCCTGTCCTGGCTGTATCTGCCCAGTACCCGAAATGTTCTCCCCTGGATGGGCATGGGGAACCCTAGTAGAGGAATAAGGGAAAAGATAATAGCTGGATGGATGGATGTACTAGAACAATTGTAACCGAATGGTTTGACTCTAAACCATAACTGTGATCTAAAGTCGAACTAAAGCAATTCTGGTTGAATGATATATCTTGTGAGATGGTACAAGGTTGTTAAAACAATGGCACAGCAATCATTAAAACTTGTCTAATAAATACTAGTGTAAAAAAAATTACCATAGCAGAAAATGATAAGCAGTTTGGTTTAATGAGATAAAAATACAGCTGGTCTCTTTTCTAAGCTAAGTATCACTACTGCAAAGTGGTGCACACATGGTAACGGCTGTCCTTCTGAAGGATGAACAAGGCCACAGGTATGAACACCATCTGTAAACTGTACAGCCTTTAATGCCCATTGAATTATAATTCCTCTTTTAACTTTTCTGCATGCTTGCGAGTGTGACCTCTGATGTCATTGTCAGTGTGCTGCTTAAGTCATGCATTCAGATGTTTTGATGTTAAAGTGTGTGCTGTGCAAGAATGGAATGTTAATTTGGTTTAGGCTGTAAATACTGTGTGAATAGACTGAACATTCGTTATCATTCCAAGCCGGAATTATTGTTTGTTGAGTCTATAAATATATAGTCGATGAAATTAAAAGCAGCAACTCAGCAGGGAGCCTACCAGGTGATTCAAATCTCTCAGGCAGCATTACTGATTGATAATTAGTAGAAACTTCTCTCTTTGTGAGTATAGCTTTATAGGACAGAAGTACCTAAGTACATTCAATCAAACATTGTACACAGTTTTGAGTAATGTATAGTAGATTTCACTGGCAGTACATTCTATTCCACAATGTACATCATGACTTTGTGGGTATGTACAAAATAATAGTAATCCATCCATTATCTTCCACTTATATTTGGGTCACGTTGGGGTTTCCCATGCACATCCAGGGGAGAACGTTTCGTGCACTAAGCGGATAAACCCAGGACAGAGCGCCAATCTATCGCTGGGCACGCTCACTCACCCAGCCACATGCACAAAGAGCTACAAAAATAAAATTAAAAATACAAAACATCATAAAACCACTCTCTAATTAAAAGTCATAAGTCATGGGCTCAGACTCACTCACACACACCCTATACAGGGCAATTTAGAGCATTCAATTTACCTGGAAAACCCGGGGGAGAACATGGGAAGAACATGGAAACTCCACCCAGATCGGGATTCGAACCAGGAATCCCCAGCGCTAAGAGGCTAACGTGCTAACCACCAAGCCGCCGTGCCGCATTAAAGTTCCCAGAAATAATAATAATAATAATAATGCTAATTTATTTATTTATTCATTATCTTCCGCTTAATCTTCTTCTAAGTTCATGTGGGGCTTCCCCATGCCCATCCAGGGAAGAACGTTTCGTGCACTGGGCGGATAAACCCAGGACAGACCGCCAATCTATCGCTGGGCACACTCACTCACCCAGCCACATGCACAAAGAGCTACAAAAATAAAATTAAAAATACAAAACATTATAAAACCACTCAAACTAATTAAAAGTCATAAGTCATGGGCTTAACTGCATCGTTCATGTGCATGAAGTCTTCACTGTCTCATTTATTTGATTGCTTTATATTGTTACAGAGTTAGTCTCTGATTGAATAATAATGTAAAATTGTAAAACGTAAATAATTATTTTTCAAAATATAATGGAAGATACATGTTTTTGTTTTTTGGCGATGAAGATGGGTGGGGAACCCTACATTATTTTTAATCACACTGTTTTGTTTCAATACCATATACAGTTTAGGACATGGGACAGAAGAAGTTCTTAACAATGAAGTTTACATGAAGCTACTTATCAAAAAATGACTTAATTTAAACAGAAATTGCATTTCTGCAAAGAATTATACAGCAATGATTAAGTGTCTACTGATAACAGGTTCTGTCTTCTGGACTTTACTGGACTAGTGGTGGAGGAAACTAATCTGGAAAAGGGGTCATTATGTCTGCAAAATATCAGTAAACACAGTGTAGTGCAAATATTTGGATACACTCTGCCTAAATTTGCCAGTAAATTACCATATCCTGCAGAAAAAACATGTTCTAATGGCATTCTTATCAAATATTTCTGAGGAAATTTGAAAAAAACTTTAAACATATAATGAGGCATGACTTTTTAACAGTAGTTTTTCTCCTAGTAGATTGAATTCATTAAACAAATAAGCCATAAAAAAATATTCAGGAGAACGAAGTCATAAAAATGCGAAGACTTTTTAAAGATAAAGAGAACAATTATGAGGAATAATGAATAATGATGCACTGATATTTATTTCGTATCCAATGACAGGGAAATAAAATTAGCATCAACAGTCAATCTGAGCACCTAGCAAAGCATCTCTATCTTCTCCAAGGATGTTCAACTAAACAATGTATGCCGGTGAGACAATAATGATTAACTTAAACAGATCCGCACATATATTTGCATACGTTATGCCGACCGGCATGTGTTAGCGTGTGGTGTTATGAAAAAAACAATCTACGCCCGGGTGGTCTACTGTGTTCCCAACATGTAGCATTCTAGAATTTGATTATATTCCAATAACAACATGCCTCAGAGGGATTTATTCCACTTATATCGAGGCAAATTGTCGACCTCTGCACATAATTCTTTGTTAAAGCCCAAAAGTCATAATTTGGACTGTTTTGTTCATTTACATTTAATCATGTGCAACATCTGCGATATAAAGCACTCATATCTGTGGGAGATTTAATCAGTACAGAACATTTTTTGTAATAAATCCACTTCACGTGACATCCACCCATGGCAGACAAACGCTCCGGGCGTCTTGCAGTTTCATTGCTGTACCTTTCATTCATTCACTCATTATCTTCCGCTTAATCCTCTACAAGGGTCGCAGGGTGGTTCCCCATGCCCATCCAGAGGAGAACGTCTCGGGCGCTGGGCAGATACACCCAGGACACGGCGATAATCAGTCGTTGGGCACACACTCACGCTCACTCACACACAGACTATAGGGGCAGCCAGTTTACCTTGAATCCAGGTTTTTGCACTGTGGGAGGAAACCCACACAGACACAGGGAGAAGATGGAAACTCTATCCAGATTGGGATACAAACCAGGCATCAGTACATTTTGTGAAAAAATGCATATCTCTGAATTTTGATTCATTCACATATAAAAAGTGACTCATAGTAAGTGGGGCCTACCTACTTGGGGTAAAAAAAAAAATCTTTATCTTTTGAAACAGGTTCGGGCTTTGAGAAGGTTTCAGTGTGAATAAACTGCGTTGGTTTTGAATTCTGCTCATTGGTAAGGTGAAGCAAGCCAATTAGCGGTTAATAAGAAACAATGAATGAACATTAAAACAAGTGCATTAATATGAACTCTAATTTACCCTGCAGTTGACATTAGAGCTGTGCTATTATAGAATGTTAATTAACTTCTGATTAGTTAGAAGTCAGGATTTAGCAGCAGCATTGTAGTTTTAGTTAATCACTAATTTTAAACGATTTAAATGTTGAATAATGATTGTTGTTGATTTCATTATGAACAGTATCACTTCCCACCACTTTTTGATTTATACAGTATTGAGCCTCAGAAAAAGACTTATTTTCTCTTTCACGATGAGGAAAACCATTTCTAATGTTTTTATATAGAACCAATTACATATTTTAGCATAACGTTGTTTTTTCTTTTCAGGAAACCAAAATCAACTGTGTGCGTCTTGCAACCAAAGGTATGAGAATTCTTTTCACTCACTCACAAAACATTCCAGAAATGTTCGTGCTTTTGAGTGAATTGATACATAAATAGACGAGGTGGCAGAACACTGATTTAAACCTAAATAATACCAAGAAATGACTTTTTTTATAACATGGTAAACAAAAGAACAGTTGAAAATCATAATATTTATATAAATTATATTTAATATCATTTGTTAATCATAAATATTATGATGCCAGTTGAACCATAAAAACTAGTGATTTTATGCTTGTAAAGAAATCAAAATGTGCATACAAATAGACTCATTGAGATCATTAAGTAAAAATGGCATTCATCTAGCAATGACTGGTCCAAGGTTTTAAAAGTAATCTCAATGTATTTTTTAAATTGTATCTAAAAAGAAAATGTATTTACTAGAACACTGCAATCCAGAATTCTGGTATTTTACATGTCTCTCATATTGGTTCAACCAAAAAACATAATGCATTTAGTGGGAATTTATATTGCATTGTGTAACAAAGAATCTGATTATTGATTAAAACGGAAGAGCGCACTACATATTGTACAATTAACTTATGCTAATGTTTGGTCATCCCTGTTTGCATGTTGTGTTGAGCTTTTATTACATCCTATTCTACAATGTTCTCCCCTTGAAAACTAAAACCGTACTCAGTTTTCCAAAAAGGCTTTCAACAAAACTCATAAGTGTGTCTTCAGAGAAGTAATGAGAAGCATTTTTGAGTTTGTATACTAATAATAAAGAGAATCAATCTCTATTCTTGTTATCTTAATGGTATATGGGGCAATCATAGGCTTGTGGTTAAGGATCCAGCCTTGTGACCTGAAGGGCCCCAGTTTGATTTCTGGTCCCAACAACTACTATGGCTGAGATGCCCTTGAGCAAGGCACCTAACCCCAATTGCCCGTATACAAGGCTGCCCAACGCTCCGGGCACGTGTGCTCACTTCTCTCAGTGTGTGTATATGTGTGTGTTTCACTGCACGGATGCGTTAAATGTGAAGGACAAATTCCTCTGTAAGAACAGTAGGCAAATAAATCACAAATCACTTATATAATAGTTTTGTTTTAGAGAGTCAAGTTCTTCAACACCAAAATTATTCAACCATTCTGTATGGGCCCTTTTTTTACATTCTGAACAGACCTGGGCATTTCCCAAACTGTTCCAGCAAAGTGGGAGGCATACAGCTGTCTAAAACACATGACCATGTACTTTATTCATCTGAATCACTTTTCGGTGATTAAAAAGTGTGTACAAATTCTTTGTCAGTTTTCTCCCAGTTTACTTAATCGTTTGTTCCCTGTAGTTAATGTTCTAACCTATTCATACAAAGCCAATTTTCCAGCAGGGGTGTCCAAACTTTTATATCAAAATGTAGAAATAAACTGATTTAATGCCACCTTGCTAGACGTATCAGTTTAAATAAAAAGCATGAAAACATTAAAGTAACTACAAACTTTTAAAGTACAGAAATTAAATGTATTTTTGTTTAAATTTTTTTTACTCTTAACAGTTATCTAAGTATTAGAGGTATTCAGTGTTTGTAAAGTATCCACCATACAGCACGCAATACAAAATATTTATTTTAAAAGGGCAGTGCATTATATTTTAATGTAATTTGTTTGAAAAAAAAAATTATAATAAAAAATATATTAGCAGTTAAAAAAATGTTTGATCTGTTTGAGTTGTCATTTAAATTTTTTGATAGAAGTTATAATTTTAATTATTTATTTCCGATTGCATGATTTACCCTTTGTGGCTCTAACCATAAAACATGCCAGTTTACATATTTTTGGCTGTGTTTCGAACCCATTGTTGTTACTCTTTTTAAACAAGAGGCATAAAAAACAGAATGTTGCAGCCGAATTGCTACAAATTCAAGTTGTTGATTTGAACTTTTCCCCAAATTTGATGATTCACTGTGATGGATCTTCTTCAAAGTATTAAAAATTAGCTCCAAGTTACTCTCGCTCCACTTTCACAACTTTCTTTCCCCTAAAACATTTCTGAGAATATCTTAGCATAAGGTTTAATTTTAACCAGCCCTTGTTTTTATTTCCAAATTGTGAAAGGTGTCCTGAAGAAATCACAGTCACTGATAACTGAAGACACATTTCTTTAGACTATTTTTTTTTCCTTTCTTTTCTCATGCATGCCGACGTGGAACCTTAAACCTTGTCTTAGTGGTAATAGGTAGGGGACAAAATACCACGCCCTACATACTTGTCATTCCCAGTGAAGGTGAATATTATACCATGACCCATGGTCAATTTTTTTTCTCCTTGATTCCTCTCATCAGCATTATTTCAACTGTTGTTTCCTTCCTCCCTCCTTATTTACATTTTGAGATGTTTCTATGCTTTTCCTGGTGTACATGTTAATGGATGGGTTGCATGTCTAGTCCACATAAAATCAATGTAGCTGACCTCATTTGCACTAACATTGTATGGTATTTTCACAATGTATGGTTCTGCTTTACACATTTCAGATAAATCCACTAATTTATTTAAGAGCAGAAAAAAATTAAAAGGCCAGTGACAGGGCTTTTAAAATTATAACTGCACAGCCATCTTTAAAAAATGCTAAAACGTTATAAAACTGTTACAAATCCAACATCAAATTGATCACCTAAATAAAGTTTAGATGCCATTAAACCAACCTGTCTGCACAATCCAGTTGTGATATCAAAACTGTGGTTATTGTGTAAGATAAATATGTGATTGTGTGAAATGTAACAAACACCTTTATGCAAAATACAATGATATAATGATGCAAATTCATGGGATGATCAGATAGCAGGTGGCCTTCCATGCAACTTCCATGCATATACAGTATAGGCCAAAAGTTTGGACACACCTTCCTATTCAATGAAATAACTGAAAACATGTTTTATATTCTAGTGTCTTCAAAATAGCCTCCTTTGTTCTGATTACTGCCTTGCACACTGACATTCTAATTAATTATACTAAAGAACCCTTATAGGCACATTTCAGGTGACCATTTCAGGTGAAGACCTCTTGAAGCTCATTGAGAGAATGCAGACAGTTCTACCTACATGCAGTCCAAACGTTTGGATCAGATGGTTTAAGCTTCTGAAAGTCAATGTGCTTCATACTGGTTTGTGATTGTACCTCCACATGCCCATTCTCTTCTTTCAGGGATCTCAGCGGTAACCTTCTGGATGTCGTACCCACAGCCGGACTGAGCGCTCTGAACCAGCTGAAGCTCGCAGGCAACACCAACATGAAGAGCATCCTGAGTGCAGCAGGTCTGCCCAAACTCAGGTGACTGATTACAGTTCAATCAGAAGCTTCTCTCTGCTCCACTTCTGTTCATCCGAATAAAGAACCACCTTCATCTGCGGTCACGCCTTAATTACACCAACCTCGCGCTCAAGGAGACATCAGGCAGCATTTCAGATCCAACTCAGCCCTGATTGCCTTTCATAATCTCTGTGTGTGTGTGTGTGTGTGTGTGTGTGTGTGTGTATGTATGTAAAGGTCGATTTC
>JAOUQT010058926.1:0-10586 GCA_025769995.1 Xyliphius kryptos | reverse complement strand
TGTTGCTTCCTAACTGGACAGGTTGGTTTCACAGAAGTGGGGTTTACTTGGAGTTACATTGTGTTGTTTAAGTGTTTACTTTATTTTTGAGCAGTGTATATTTCACTCAGTTAAATTTTTTGTGGATTAACACATTGTGAAACTTTTTGTTTTGACTGTACTTTAATTTATTTTTATAATTTAGGAAATATATTTACATACATTTGTTTCTCTTTCTATAATGCTGCTGTTGTGATGCAAATTTCACCATGTGGGGTAATAAAAGGTTGTTTTAGTTCAGTGGTCGCATGCTGCATCCATATACTTATGTCTCAATGGTGATCAGCTTACGGATACTTTAAAACTTCTATTTTAGTTTTGTATTGATTGGCACCTGAATAAGTATGCGCTGAATGTCCAGCACACTTTGAACTGAGCTTTATCCACACAGATGTTTTTAAGAGTGCGCTCAAACTTGGGACGTTTCCTGCCATCTTGGTGACTTACACTGCCAGTGCACTACTGCATGTGAGTACGAGATCATGATTAACACTATTCTAACTCCTGTACTAACTCTTGTACTACAAATGTCTTCCATGTCCTCTAAATATAAATGTGATGGTTTCTCTGCAGGGGCTAAGCTTCCACCTGGGGGCGGTGCTGTTGTCTCTGGGCTTCATTACTTATGTGGAACATGGTAATAAATACAAAACCTGTTTCTGTGTATAAATCTTAATCTTAAAGAACTAAACTTCACATTGGCTCCTCTTTCAGTTTTAAGGAAGAGGCTGGCGTCCATCTTCAGCGCCTGTATTCTGTCCAAGCGTTGCCCAGGCGACTGTCAGCATCAGAACAAAAAGGTATAAGCAATCAGATTTACTGCATGGGCCTGGGTTTGATTGTTTGCATGTTCTCCCTGTGTGTGTTTTCTGGAGTTTGTATCTCAAGTTTCCTCTTAAATGAGACTGCAGTGTCCCAGGTTTCTTCTTTAATCTCTCATTGTTTACTTCTGGGCAGGGTAGGGGGGGTCCCGGGTGGGGAAGTCCCACCACAAAGGTGCTGCAGTGGTTAGAATCAGAATACTTTATTAATTCCTGGGGGGAAATTGCAGTTTTTACACATGCCCCACAAACAAAAAATAATAAAGTACAAAAAAAAGAATAAGATTTAAATAAAATTAAGTATAAAAATACAAAATGTATACAGATAAGAAAATTGGTTATTGTCGGTGGCCCTTTATATACATTACAATTAAAATATAATGCATCATGTAACGTAATAGTCATGTAACTAAAAATACTAAAATCCTAAACTCAAAAACACGTAATTGCTTTCTCCTTACTGTTAAAGGGACCTGGATTTGAGTCATGGTGGGATGGTCTTTTGCTGTTTTTTGGGTTGTAGTAATTCTGTGTTTGTGTGTTGATTTCAGGACATCTGGGTGTACGGGATTAATCTGTTTTTCAGCGCACTGACTGTATTTCACCTGATATATTTGGGCTCCCCCTTCGACCTGGATGCTGATGATGAAAAGGTTCCCTCTTTTTCTTTACTGCACTGTGTAAATGTAGGATTTGACTCCAGTGTCAAGGATACACTGATACGCATTACATCATTACGTAATGAGCCACGTCACTACGACAACCTCATCTTCTCTGTGAGTTTTGTTTATAGGATTTTGAAGCAGATCCATAAGAATCTGTTGCCTTTCAGGGACACCTGGCGAGTCACACCATTCAGACCTGGTCAGAACTGAACTGGTCCAGTCACTGGGTCACGCTGGGGTGCTGGGTCATCTACTGGCTCATTTAAAGATGGAAAGCAGTCTGACGCAGTTGCAGGACGTGTTGTGTTGTACTGAGGAATAAAAGTAGAGTTTAGTTTTTAGCCTCATCTTTTTATTTTGTACCAAACAAGATATTTATTTTGCAATAAAACATTTTGTGCCTGAGATAAGTTGTTTGATTCAGCTGTGTGATTGAAATGCAAACCACAGCCATGATGGAAGAGATTTTTCTGAGCATGAATAATAAATGATCGAACAGTGGAGGAAGAGAATTATCATCAAAGCTTGGATTTTTATAGTAACAGTGGCTTTTTTTATAACATTTCTCCATTTCTCTAATAATGTCTAACCGGGAAGGGTGATGCTCTTAGGGGGGGGTTGGGGGGTTCACACCCTTAAAGTTATGCTCTTCTGCCTGCATGCATAATAGAAAGAAAGAATACATTATTTAACCCAGAGAAATATTTTTGCAACCAGTTGCAGCAAAAAAAAGAACAATACTACAACAATAGTTAAAAAGGTACAAATGATTATCAGAATATTTTATTAATCCCCAGAGAGTAATTGCAGTTCTCATGGATTGATATTGATAAAAATAACACTAAAATAACACATCCTAGATTTCAATGAATAAAAGATTTTAGTTAAAAATATTTAATAGATTGTGTAACGTGTTGAGAACAAAATAACATAAAAATGATCAAGATGCAAATCAAAATTAGTATCTCATGGAGGTCTGGATTTGAAATCATACTCAAAATCAAAGTGGAAAATCAAAATCCAACTTCAGTGGAAATTTCTCAAGACAAGTTTAAATGAGGCTCAGTAGTGTGTAGTGTGTGTGTGGTTTCCATGTGCCTGTATGACCTCCCTACAACATGTGGGCATTTTCCTGATGAGGCGACCTCTATGGTGGGAAAACTGACAAAATGCAAAATTGAGGAAAACATCAGCCAGAAAGAAATGAGAACAAATAAAAGGTCTGTGGTCACCACCTGCAGAACCACTCCTTTATAAGGGTTGTCTTGCTAAGTGCCTCTGTCTGTTCCATTTGCACAACAGCAAGTAAAATAGATTCACAATCAGTGTTGCTTCTTAATTGGACAGGTTAATTTCACAATAGTGTGGTTGACATGAAGTTACATTGTGTTTTTTAAGTTCCCTTTATTTGTTTGAGCAGTGTACTATTAGTAATAATAAGACAAAAAATAAACAACAAAATAAAGTCAAAGTAAAGTGGAAATGCAAAGTAAGTTCATAAATAAACTGAAACACCTGGTCTTAGGCCACAACAATTTATTAGTATGGTGTAGGGCCTTCTTTTGCGGCCAATACAGCACCAATTTGTCTTGGGAATGACATGTACAAGTCCTGCACAGTGGTCAGAGGGATTTTAAGCCATTTTTCTTGCAGGATAGTGGCCAGGTCACTACGTGATGCTGGTGGAGGAAAATGTTTCCTGACTCGCTCCTCCAAAACGCCCCAAAGTGACTGAATAATATTTAGATCTGGTGAGTGTGCAGAACATGAGAGATGTTCAACTTTCATGTTCATCAAACCAATCTTTTGAACTCTGCACCCATAATGTTGTGTGAATTGCAATATTTGGAGCAAAACTGTGCTCTTATCCTGCTAACTGAACCTTCATACTCTGCTCTTACTGGTACAATGTGCAATCAATGAAGATTGGCCTCCAGGCTGCTCAAATTTACCCATGAAAGCTCCCCCCACACTAAAATGACAGGGGTTTCAGTTTCATTGTCCAACCCCTGTATGTTTGTAATGATACATGTTATGAAAAAGGTTTTTACTTTAAATAAGGCGTCAGTGTGTTGTATTCAGCGGACAGGTTTTCAGTCACCAGAGTTGAGTATGTGTGTGTTAGTGAAGTCCCAGCAGTCTGAAAAATAAAACATTGGGTGGCACGTTCCATGAATCCAGTATTTATAATTACATTCTTACAGCTTTATGACATAAAGATCATTCATAAGGTTTTATAACATTTGTAATAAGCCTCTTTATGTTTACAGATTTATAATCCCACTTTTAAGTGATATATCAATATGACATCAGGCTTTATAACACAAATTGGCATAAAGGCTTGTAGCATAAACTTTATAAACTAATAAACGTTTAATTCTTTGGATTTTTTAGAGATTCATATTTAATATGAGATGATTTTACTTTACATAAGATCTATAAACGACATTTATAACCTTTTATAAGTCATTATATACTTATCTTGATCATTAAGATCAGCTTACCTAATGCCTGTTAAAAAAAAACCTATACGATTTTATTTAGATATAAGCACTTTATAAGCAACTTATAAGCACATTTGTTTAACACAAACATTATAAGGCTTTATAACACTGGTCACTACAATAAAGTAATAATGCGTTACATTGTGTTATAAAGCCTTATGGCATATTCCTGATATCACTTGTGGTTATGAAGAGAGACTCATGACCATTGTTCTTAAGCATTAGGAATACTTTATAAAGATTTATGAATGTGCTTATAATGCATTATGTAAAGCAGATTCTGAAAAAGTAGTAACAAATAGTACCATCACAATAGCATGAAAAACCAACTGCATTACCACAACAAACAGGATGCAAACAGTTATGACACTTACAAGAAGAGTGTCATAAGTAGATGTCAATGTCATTAGGTTCAGAGATGTATATATGTTATCCTCAGAGTTTGCAATGTCCTAAAAATAGAGAATAAAAATTTAATATCAATTATAATGAATAGTAAAAATGAAGAAATACAATTGCAGTCAAAATTTGAACACACTTTTTTGCTCCACCTATTGTCGGAATAAAGACTATAGTACATACTGTGAACATCCTCTGTACCCCCAATAGTTGCACCACAGAGTTGTTTGGTCGGTGCATTATTCCTATCCCAGCAGTGTCACTGGGGTATTTAAATGAAACCACTGCAGAACTGGGGTCTGTTATTGTAAAACTACAAAGTCCATATTGACAGTAAGTGGGGAAAATGTGGGAAGCAAAAAGGTAGTGTATCTAAACTTTTACCTGGTACGGAAGAAATAGTGGTAGTGAGGACTATACCTGAACAACCATGTTACGTTCAGCATCGTTTTTCCATCTGAACAGATTAAATAAGAAAGAAATGATACGATAAAGCACAATCATCTGCTAGTTTATGTATGCAAATACATTCACAAGATAAAAACAACATTATATACATCTAGAAATACAACAAGAAGGACCCGGACCATGGAATACGTACAACAAAGCCTCACCCCCCCCCTCTTTTTTTTCCTGCCAGAGCCCAATCTCGCTTTGCTTCCCTTTGTTTTCTGACATGGTCACCACTTTACATGAAATGACAATTCCTTCAATGTTATGCAAATTCCAGTATTAGGTAGCTGGTCATTTCAGTCAGTCGCATATTTCTGGAAAAATGTCATAGTGTTGCTCTCGAACATGGCTGTAACGTTCGTCTGCCAACATTAGAATCCTTTTGGTGACGTGTTATCGGTTGTTTTAAGCCACTAAAGCATAGTTGTACAGACTTCTCAACAATACGCTGACTACATGAATATGTCTGGAGAAAACCTATGCGGACACGTATGTGGAAACTCCACCCAGTTCGGGATTCAAACCTGGATATGTGTGCCACCTCATTTTAAACTTTTATTCATTCATTCATTATCTTCCTTTTCCTTTTCTACTAGTCATGAGGGGGTTCCCCATGTCCATTTAGTGGAGAACGTTTTGGGCGCTGGACAGATACACACAGGGCAGGGTGCCATTCATACATATACACACACACAGACACACACAATAAATAGGGGCAATCAAAAGCAGTCAATTTATCTTATGGACTGCGGGAGGAAACCGGAGAACCTGGAGGAAACCCATGCGGAGATGAGAAGAACATGGAAACACCTCCCAGATAGGGAACACAATGCCTCACACTAAACGTATTTGAAAATAAACGATTATTTATTTTTTTCTTTGCAATGACATATTATGTGATTACCTCATGTAAAGACTGACAGTCAAAAAAGAAGTAAGCAGCAGAGCCATGAGTCCCACTGACCCCCATATAGCATGCGGAATCCACCAATCATCTACTGGACCTGTCTCAGTTTTACTGCTCGTCACTTCATTGCCTTTATAACACAACACAAAAAACATTATATTACACACATTTGTACTCATTAAATAATTACACATAATCATTACAAATAAATAGACTATTACACGTGCATTTGCTCAAGGACCCACTTTGGTAACTTCAGTGGACCTGGGATTTGAACCCACAACCCTTACCTTGCTAGCCCAACAACTTAACCACTGGAGTCTGGACCATCTGGATGTATTAGAATTACCAGACTGTTTTCGTTTTCGATTTTTTATCTGTTTCATGGAATGGGGCACCCCCATGTGACTCAAGTAGAGGATTAAGCAAAATGTAATAAATGGATGGATGGACTTTCAATTGCTGGTAAATGTTACAATTCACCAAAAATGTCAAATATCTCTCGTCATACAAAAATAGACACAGTTTAGGGCATGGTGGCTTAGTGGTTAGCTTAGTCTCAGAACTGGGTATTCCTGGTTCGAATCCTTATCTGGGTGGAGTTTCCATGTTTTCCCTGTGTGGGGTCTTCTTCAGGTTTACTGGTTTCCTCCCACAATCCAGTAACATGGATTCAAGCTGTATCTGCTGCTCTACATTGTACCCAATGTCTGTCCCAAGCCCAAGTCTAATATGGGAGTTTGTTGCTATGGTGAACCCTCAATAATAAAGGCTAAAATGCCGAAAGAAGACTGTATTTTGACATTTTACCAAAACATTACCTTCCACAGCACATGTGTATGTATCCTTCTCTTTGTAGCTGGGTAAGTCCAGATAGAGACTATTGTTTTTGGTGACTTTGTTCATTAGGACTTTTCCATTCTGGTACCATGTGTACGTAGAATATTGATCTAGATTGCATCTGGTGCTACAACTCAGCCTCACCGATTGTCCATCCAATACAGCGGCAGGGTTCACTCGGACTTGAAAACCTTGCGAAACATGAATGGAGGGTCAGATAGATATGTTTTGTAGGTTTTACTGTCAGACTAACAGAGTGAGATTATTCACCTGTCACAGTCAGATGGACTCTGAGAGAATGAACAGATAATATCTGGGGAAGATCAGTGGTGAAAATGACATAATCTCCTGAGTCTTCCTCTTTTAAGTTGTTCAGTCGTAGAATGCAGTTTTTGGTTTCATCCTTAACGAATTCCATTCGTCCATCAAACTGCTCCAACAGTCTCAGACCATTTTGATTGTAGGTCCAGTAGGTGTCATTGACTCTTTGATCATAAGGATGTGAGCAAGCGCAGGGTATTTCCACTGATGAGCCGATTATTGCACACAGTTTTCTCACGGTGAAGGTCACGTTCCAACAATTCTCCTGTAAAATACCTGCAAAATCACAACACGTTTGGTATGGGATGAAGATTAGGCATTGCATGCTTTCTATACTAGTCTGAATTGCATAATTAATATAAGGAAACTGGGCTGGCTTAGTGGTTAGCACGTTAGCCTTTCAGTGCTGGGGATTCCCAGTTCAAACCCAATCTGGGTGGAGTTTCCATGTTCTCCCTGTGTCTGCATGGGTTTTCTCCCACAGTCCAAAAACATGGATTCCAGGTAAACCGAATGTTCTAAATTGCTCCGTATAGTGTGTGGATGTGTGTGTGAGTGTGTGCCCAGCGATGGATTGTCGCTCTGTCCTATCTGTAACTGTCCAGCGCCCAGTATTTCTCCCCTGGATGGACATGGGGAACCCCACCACATTCCTAGTAGAGGAATAAGATGAAGATAATGGATGGATGGAAAATAAGCAAACTGTGAGACAGCTTGTGGAGTAAACGTTCATTTTTGCAATTTTCACCGGTGGTAAGTAACGAAGTATATGTACTTCCCTACTGCACTTAAGTTGTTTTTTTTAGTTATCTGTACTTTACTTGAGAATTTCTGTCATTTAAAACTTTTTACTTTGACTATATTCTAAAAAGAAATACCTATACTTTTTACTCACTACATTTACAAAACAGGTTCGTTACTTTTTTTTGACTACATTTATTTATCGTTTAATTTTGTCACTTAATTTATAGTTTTTATGATGGGTGGCAGACTCACTGAAGGTGCATTATCGCCCCCTACTGAGCTGAAGGTATGTTTTAATTGGCTCATGCAGCTAATGAAGTTCAAATTCAAATCCTATTGGATGTTGGGAAGGTGTTAAACTAAAACTAAAGCATTTTACTGCATGTTTTCATGTGATGGTACCTGTGCACCTTCAATTTGAATAAAACATCCATCCATCCATTATCTTCCACTTAGTCCTCTACTAGGGTCACAGTGTGGTTCCCCATGCCTATTCAGGGGAGGACATCTGGGCGCTGGGCAGACACACCCAAGACATGGCGCCAATCCATCTCTGGGCACACACTCACTCAACAATCCATGTTTTTGGACTGTGGGAGGAAACTGGAAAACCCGGAGAAAACCCACGCGGACACGGGGAGGACATGGAAACTCCACCCAAATTGGGATTCGAACCGGGAGCCACTGTGCCGCTTTGAATAAAACAAACCCTGTTAAAAAAAATTCTTGAGTAAAAAAAAAAAATACTCATACTTAGACTTGTTCTTAAGTTAGGGACTTAAATATTTCTGCCCCCTCTGGCAATATTCTTTTGCTTGCTCATCAGCAGCACCACACAGACGACTAACACTTACTAAAAATAATATTGGGGAAGCGAGAGGGAATATTACTTCTCTATATTTCAAAAGTGACCAGTAGTTAATTTATTTGTTTGATTTCGCAGAATTTCACTAAAGATTTTACAAAACTATAAAAAAAAGTGTGTCAGTGTGTGTAACATGAATAAGGCTGTTGGGTGCAAAAACTGTTTACCCTTTTATTTAATAGACATTTTTAATCCTTGTGGCGTGAATTTGCTAAATGTACCCTATAGTTTATCATTGGTTCTTAATTACGTTCCTAATATCTCATACAAAATAGTTCTATTAGCCCACAAGAAAACATACTTACATACTGCAGGGGAATGGATTACACTGCCATGGCTTTTGACTGAACAGGAGTATGTGCCCGCAATGTCCTCCGACAAAACAAACGGCTCCGTATTCCAGTATGAAGTGATTCCTATACGTTTTCCATTTTTAAACCAGCTGGTCCAGTGTGAGGTCAGTCTGCATGTAGTGCTGCAGGTGAGGTTTAATTCTTGTCCACTTTCCTCAACTATGCTGGGATGTGTCTTTACCTGCAGATCTAAATGAGTTTATATATAAAGTTTTAACATTACAGCGTCTATGTTTAGGACAAACAACTGATGCATTTTTAAAAGAGGTGCGAGGGTACAGGAATAAGCCATGAGAGCTTTTCTGGTGGTATGTCATTGGGAAGTACCATTCATAGATGACTTGGCGTTATAATAAAGCTATTTATAAGTATTAAATTACAGTAACAAACCCATTTGAGTCACTGTTGCCAACTCCTCAGTACGGGAAGTAGTGGTTGGTTGTCCTAAAAGTCACTAGATGTCAACAAATGACCTCACTGCCCAATTTTCATTCATTCATTATCTTCCGCTTATTCCTTTATGAGGGTCTCGGGGGGGTTCCCCATGCCCATCCAGGGGAGAACATCTTGGGCGCTGGGCAGATACACCCAGGACAGGGCGCCAATCCATCGCTGGACAGACACTCATACAGCCACTTTATACAGAGCAATTTAGAGCATTTAATTAACCTTGAATCCATGTTTTTGGAATGTGGGAGAAATGTGGGATTTGAACCGGGAATCCCCAGCACTGAGAGGCGAATGTGCTAATCACCAAGCCACCGTGCCGCCCTTAAAGAAACTATAAAAACTGTAAATATTTTACTTGCAGTCAGGGTTTATTTTAAAAACTGACTGGATTACATCGTAGAAGACGAGTTTTTTTAGCGATTTTGCTTTCAGTCAACGTATTTATGAATCAAACCTTTGTTGTAATCATAGTGAGTTGGTAACCGCTTCATAAAAGCAACAAAGCACTTAAGGTTGTGCATTATTGTGAATAAACCACAGGAAATAGGTGTAATAACACCTCTTTAGTAGTTTATTCACAATAATGCATGCCCTCTCGTGTGTTATTGCTTTTATAAACACCATCAGTAATGACCTTAACTGAAACAATGCCATAATTTACCTGTTACAGTGAGCTTCACAGCTGTCGGGCTAAAATATTTCTTTCTGTTTGTCATAATTATCATGAAGCGATATTCTCCAGAGTCTCTCTCTGTCAAGTCTCTGATTGTCAGATGAGTGCTGGAGTTTGTGGTTTCAGTGTATTCAACCCGACCAGAGTAATCGGAGTTGAACTGCAAATCCAAATGCTCTGGATTTTCTTTATTCCATTTGGATTTTAATCCAGAACGGAACCATATTACAGCATGAATGTTGATCTCTCTGAATGTGCATCTGAATATTACCTCAGAGTTGACCAATTCACAAATGTATTTATTTTCACATGTCACCTCCCAGTATGGCTGAGCTATAAAACCTGCAAAACACACACACACACACACACACACACACACACACACAGTAGCAGTCAAAAGTTTATATGCACCTCCATCTTGCTTCATTGCGTGGTAGCTCAGTGGTTAGGATGTTGGACTATCAATCTAAAGGTAGTGGGTTAAAATCCCAGGTCCACTGAAGTTACCAATGTGGGTCCTTGAGCAAGACCCTTAACCCTCATTGCTCCAGG
>JAOUQT010058917.1:0-10586 GCA_025769995.1 Xyliphius kryptos | reverse complement strand
TTGGTAACTTCAGTGGACCTGGGATTTGAACCCCAACCTTCTGATTGATAATCCAACACCCTAACCACTGAGCTACCACTTATAATAATAATAATTTTATATTATTTAGTTTTGGCCTTCAAACTTCTTTTAATGCAAACAAATATATAAAGCCTCATGAGTTTCTGTGTCTTTTTCTTTATGACCATATTTTGTTTTTAAAATTTTTTTTGCATATCTTATTGCAAAAACACTGATACGGTTTGTTTGTGTTTAAGAACAGTGCATTTTTGCATGATTTGCATGATTATTTTGATCATGAAGAACAACCAAATACACTACCAAGTTTAAAATAATACTCTTATAATGAACCTCAAAATTCTCCTAAATTTATATTAAACTTTAAGATTCACCTAATTTAAACCTGGTCTATTGTTAGAAGGTTTTGGAACTCTAAGCCAAATATCAAACATCCAAGGTCTTTCTGAGGCTGACTTTACCACTATAAATAAAGCCATTCAGGTGCCTGGAGCCTCTTATGACTACATTTCTTTTTTTTACCATCGGGCTTATTGATGCACTTTGCAAGAGTTTAGGCAAGGGACATAAAGTAAATACTTTTTGGAACTCCTAGTCTTCATTGTACAGTCTGCACACAGTGGTTAAAGTTTACTCTTTGCCATCTGTGTTTTATTTGCAGTGTGTGAGTATATGTGACTGGGTGTTTTTTGTGGGAAATGATAGTTCCTCACTATGTGAAAGTGGCTTTACTTCTTTCTCTTTCAAAACTACATGCATGAAAAACACTGCAGGATATTATTCCTTCTAAATGACAAATGTGCTTGGTGGGTGCTGGTTTGTGGTCAGTTTAAAAAGGAAATGTCAAATTACAGTTTGGGCGTTATAGCCAGGGGCATGAGAAGGAAGTCCATGTTTATTATTTTGCATATGTGTAAATAAAACCTACAAGTACGAAGCGTTTAAATTCAGGATTGGTATTTCAAAAATTACTTCGAACGGAAATGTGTTATCTGTGAACAGAAGTCGTTCAGATTGTGTGTATGTTAAACTGTGGAATGTGTGCATTTCCTGTGTCCATTGGAAATAAGGAGAAATTCTATCCTGCTGTTTATCCTGTGGGTCTAATAAAACGAAACAACCTTCCTCTGACCCCTTGTAAGGTTTTGAACCCTTAAGGTGACCCTCGTGTAAATACATATGGAGATTTTCCTTAACACCAAGGGAAGAGGAAAAAAGTTTCAATTATTAGACTAATTATCCTTTTTTGTCACGATCTGCTGCCGGTGCATCTTAAAAAAAGAGTGATGAGGGAGTGAAGAAGGCTTTATTGAAACGCCGTAAAACACAACAAATGCGCACACATCGACATCAGATGACGATCAAGTGGTCTATAAGGGTAAAAGGCCAGCTTAAATATACAAAAGGAAAACATGGAATGGGAAAACACAACATACATCTGTTAACAAGGACTAATGACTGATTACCCCAAATAATACAGACCACGAACGAAAAAACAACACAGTCCCAAAATAGGAGCACTGAGTTCACTCCTAACACCGATATGTATCCATCATGATATGTTTTTTTGAACCCATTATTTAAAACACTTAAGACAACCACATCTCATCTCCCCATGCCGATTCAGGGAAGAACATTTTGGGTGCTGGGCAGATACACCAAGAACACTAACTGTCACAGACACAGACTATATAGGGGCAATATAAAGCAGACAAATCACCTTGAATCCATGTCGTAGACTGTGGGAGGAAACAGGAGAACCCAGAGAAAACCCACGCTTACCTGGGAAGAACATGGATCCCCAGTGCTGAGAGGAGCTTGTAATCATTAAATCGTTTATCTATTTGTCTGCCAGCAGTGCAATACAAAAAAAATCAGTCCTATACAATAAATGTTTTAATTATTGGGGTGGGACCATGTGATCCAGGCAATTTTGACTGTGGGATGCAGTTTGCCACCAAACCAGCTAGAATGAGCAGTTATAAATTATTGATCTCTTGGCATTTTTTGTGCAATACAGTTTCTAACGTTATTCACCAAGGTATGATAAAAACTGCACAAACATAAAGGTAAGAGAATAAGTACATAGAAACATGTCATAATGTGTAGCCCAATGTCAGCCAGTCACAAGGTGAAATAAATAAAAAATATGTAAATCCAATAAAGCCACACTATATTTTATTTTATTTTTATGGGGGGGATGCCCGTCCCCGTCCCTATCCTCGTTCCCGTCCCTGTCCCCATCCTCATCCCCGTCCCCATCCCCATCCAGGGGAGAACATTTTGGGCATTGGGCAGATACACCCATTACAGGGCGCTGATCTATCGCTGGGCCTACTCACTTACACAGCCACAAACACGCACTATACTATATGGGGCAATTTAGAGCTTTCAGTTTACCTTGAATCCATGTTTTTGGACTGTGGTAGGAAACAGGAGAACCCAGGGGCTACCCACGTGAACATGGACACTCCATCGACATAGGGATTTAAACCTGAATGCTAACCACTAAGTGCTGCCCCTGTTTCTGTTCATGTCACATTAAATCTCCTGTTTTCACACGGTCTCGTGGTTGTATCTATATTAGCTTTGTACTTCTACAGTCACACACTGTGGTTTATCTGTTGCTTATTGTTGTTCCTGCTTTCTTTGTTAGTCAAGACGCCCAATGAGCAGGTCATTTTTTTTGTATTTATTTTTTTAATGGTGTATGAGATTCGGCACTGCAGTGACACTGACATGATGGTGTGTTAGACATGATGGTGGGGTGGTGGTAGTGAATCAGATGTAGCAGTGCTGCTGGAGGTTCACCTCAGTGATGCTGCTGAGTAATACACTATGCGAGAATGACTAACAACATAAACTGTGCAATGAGTCACAGTCTCTGATTTTACATCCTCCTGATGGAGCAATGAGGTAAATGAATCTCATAGAAAGTACCGGGAGTGGACCCATTGTTTGACCTCAGTGGCCGTACTGTGTCCCACCCAAAAAATACACTACCACCCGAAAAATACCTGTTCTGTGTGGTTCTTGATTATTAGGGAACAGAAGAAAGAGGACTAATAAAGTTTGCATAGACACAGATTTACTGCAGTCTGCGACTATAACACTTCAAAGTGCATCTACTGTATATGATAAGTGGAACCAAAAAAAGCATTTAATTAAAGTAAAAATATGGAGTTATAACTAAAAACGTGGCCAGCAAGTGTATGTTATCAAGTGTATGTTATCTCCAAACATAAAAATCTTATAAAATATCCAGATGTTTCTTCTTCAGCATGTGGAATCGGTGCTAA
Source organism: Xyliphius kryptos (assembly GCA_025769995.1). Classification (NCBI taxonomy): domain Eukaryota; kingdom Metazoa; phylum Chordata; class Actinopteri; order Siluriformes; family Aspredinidae; genus Xyliphius; species Xyliphius kryptos. Next base: position 7,269 of record JAOUQT010058917.1, on the reverse strand, counting down.
ATGGATTAAATCTTAATTTGCATGCTTTTCTCAATTCGATGTCTTGAACAGACCCGATTGGTAAGATTTCACGAAACATCCTCGAAAAAGGCATGTCAGTGGTTTAACCCTGCTTGACACACTGCCTTTTTCCGATATTTCAGATTTTCTCTTGCTATCATATTCCAGAGCCAAAGACTTTAAAAACCTATGCTTTGCTGGATGCTGTGGTGGATCGAAATATCTTAAGCTTGTCATTTATCATATTTCACTATTCCATGCATGGAAGCAGTCTCCTAACCAGAGTAATGAGGCTGGACTACATAAGGGTATTACATATGGGTGATATTAAGAGATATCTAGATTTAATAGTGCCTACAACTGGGGTGTTCTGCCAGATTTGGACTGAATATTGCTCTAGGCGTTCTGACTCAGGATAACTTGCCTATTTATGCTTGAATTCATAAGACCTTATGATTATATTATTGCATCTTATGACCTTCTTTGCCATAGCCAATCCGTGGTTTGAGGTCTGTTTTTATGACTCATAGCTGTAAAGTTTGCTCTGATTATATTAACCAGAGGGAAAGGATCACAAGTGGAAAGGATCACGAGTGACGTGCATTGATGTGCTTAAGCTTTTTTTTTTTTTATATTTCTCTCTCATCATGCTAACCGTTAGAGCACATTTCATAAAAGTTGGAACTCAATGTATGGAACAGTTACTCGCTATAGCTTTATCAATGTCCACTTTTGTTGACTTGAATTCAAAGACAATGTTGCTGTTTAAAAACAGAAGTCACACCATAGCCCATTTGTAGATTTAGTAAAAAAAAAGAAAAGAAAAAACACTTGGAGGATTTATTTAGGATACAGGGTGGAGAAGATTCTCCAGTCAGCTGCTTTAAGCCTGACCCACGCGAACCGAACCAACTTCGCATGGGTAGAAACTAAAATACACATCACAAGAAAGAGGGAGGAGAAAGAGAGGTAGGGACAAAAGGGAGGGGTCAGAGGGAGAGATACCACACGAGCCAGAGAGAGCGAAGGCTGGAAAGGCGGGAGGTCGAGAACAAGAGACTGAAAGGGAAAGAGCTACGGAAGGAGCAAAAACAAGTGAAAGAGACGGGGGAAATAATACAGGCTGTGGTCTACTGTAACTATTGGCTAAGCATGTGGCATCCAGTCAGAGGCACAGGCCCAAAATAGTCTTTTTTTTTCATACTGAAAAGTTAAAGCTGGCTGCTGGAGAGGAGAATGGAGAACAACCGAACGCGCTCTTTCTCGACCGTGAACCCCAATGGTTCCATACGGCGGCGTCTCTCGTCTCTACGCAGTGCTTGGCGCTGGAGCACTGGCTACCTGTTCAGGGTAGGACCATGCTGCCTTTCCTTCTCTTCCTCGTGTTTTTCCTGGATCTTTGGAGCTCTTTGTTTTAACTTTTTGGCGCTCTTATTCTCAACCCCCCAGTTTGGACTTCAGTACTTAATTTGTCAGGCAGCCTTGTAAGCATCGCATGCAGCTGGTTTTGATCAGGATCGCCTGGGACCCCTCCACAACCCCCACCCGCTCTCGACTGCTCTTCTGGGGCTTGTAATTGCGGGCTGATTAAGAGAAGGAGACTAGCACAGTATGGCTCAGGGTGTGCAGGCCTCCAATCCAAGCTTGAGGAAACTTTGTGTGTTTGTTTTGTTGGAAAGGAAATGCTCTTGGGGTTGGAGGGTGGGCTGTGTTTTGATCTAATTGATTTTAATGCCACACCATAGTGTTGAGTGATTCTCTTGCTGGATGATGATGTGTTTTGCTAAATTGCATGCTTCTTTGTATTTAGGGATTTTAGTATATACACTTCAGCCACAATATTTAAACCACTGACAGGTTGTAGTGTTGCGGCTGCTGATGTGGTTATGCCTTCTGTTGATTCTTGGATGAATGACAAACTGTCACTAACAATGTGATAATTGAATATTTTAATATGCTAATCAGGTTTTGAATGTGGCGTTTTGGTTAGCATCTTCATTTTTCAGTGTTGGGGATTCAGATTTGAATCCCAGTCATGGGGTCATAAGGAGAACGTATTTAATTTGAATTGGTTAATGTACATTGCCCCTATTGTGTATGTCTTTTTGAGTAAGTGCATGTCCAGTGATGGATAGGCACCCTGTCCGGGATGTATTTGCCCAACGCCCAAAACATTTTCCTCTAGATGGGAAACCCCCCACGACCCTAGTACAGAACATAATGGGTAAAGATAAGGTTTTGAATGTCAGATTAAATGATCTTGATGTATTAGAAGCTGTATGATGACACATTTTGTTTGCAACTTATCTATTCTATACAATTCGATAGAAACATTGTGATTCAGCAGTACAATAAACAATTGTATAATTCACCATAGTTCATTGAATACTAGAATGCTAGGGAGTGGTAGCTCAGTGGTCAGGGTGTTAGATTATCAATCAGAAGGTCAGGGGTTCAAATCCCAGGTCCACTGAAGTTACCAATGTGGGTCCTTGAGCAAGACCCTTAACCCTCATTGCTCCAGGGTTCTGTACAACCTTGTGTTCTGACCCCAACCAAGTTGGAATACTTGTAAGTCGCTTTGGATAAAAGCGTCTTCTAAATAACTAAATGTAAATGTAAAAGGAATACGTCCTTCAAATTGAAAACAATATCATTAAGTAGTTGTGATTGGTTTTAACCACAACTTTAAAATAAGTTCTTGTAACATAAACATTCAAGCAAACAAATGATTTAACAAAACGAATAAAATATGTGTAAAACCAAAGAAACATAGATTGGAATATATTGATTTAAATATTCATTTGGTGCTTTTTCAAGTTTTATTCATTATTACAGACACATTTTTGTTTATTTGCAGCTCAATGATTAAAAAAAACTTTTTAAATTATTGTTTAAATACTACATTTTTAATAATGTTATTTATTTAATTGATATGTTCATCAGCCTGATAAGAGCTGACATTTGGAATACACTGTTTCTATTAAGTCATTCCACATCCCATAGCGTTTCGCTATCTTAATCAGGGCCTTCTATTATTGGAGTCATATCCAGCCACTGGACTTTCAAGAATAGTCTAAAGTGCTGTATATAATTATACTGTTGAATTCTTGGTTTTCTTTGTAAGCATTGTTCCCATTTGGTCATACCCTACCATATTATTTGAAGGCTGAATGGAGGCCACTCTTTTTGCAAAGTTACTCCCCCTTTGAGTCACAGAGAGTGCTTTTCCACTTTTCTTATTTTAGACAGCTTGTAAGACACCTCCAATCCACACCACTAACTCTTTCCTCCTGGTTGGGCTTCCTCAGGCCTGTCATTCCCATTCTGCTGATGAGTGTGGTGGTATTATAAGCAAAATCTATGTGAAACCTTTGGGACGGAACTGCACTCCACGAGTTAGGCTCCCTATAATCTACAACAGCAAGTTTATATATGGGCCAATGTGATGCTAAGAGCTTTGAGAGGAGAACAGAAAATGCAAAAACATGTGTAATTTGTGGGCACTAATGACAGGAGCAGTAATGGTAGCCATGGTGTAGTTAATCAGGACTGATGGGAAGAAGATGGGGGGGAAAGATGATTTATGGCTAAGCATCACTCCGCTACACCATATATGTGACATTTGGGCAAAACTTTATTGCTACAACAAGACAAGCAAAAATATTTGTCTCCCTCTTCCAATAAATTGAATACAATCCTGAATCCGTAGAACTACTAGGAATGTGGAAAGATCATAAAATGTGTCTTATTTGCCTGCTTCTAAATTTAAACCAAACCCAGCAGGATGATATTCAAGCCTAATTTTAATTCTCAACAGCTCTGAGTTCATGTTTATCCCTATAAACCTTGAAGTGTAATTGGTTTGAGGTAAATACATTCCACTCGAATCATCTGTAAAGCTTGTTTGGATAAATATTTTTTGTACTGTTAATATTTGAATGAGCATTCGGAATAGCATGGTCGTCTGGTCGTCTTTCAAACTTCATTACTCAAACGCGTAATGATGAGAAATTACCACAACATGCTTCAAAAAGAATTTTGTCCTTTGCCAACTATTTTCCTTTCCTTTTTTTCCTCATTGTGCCTAAGAAGTTTGCTTTTCCTTTCAGGGCTCGACTAAATCCACGAAGAGTATGGAGTCACGCCGGAGACCATCCAGGTAGGAGCTGTTCAGCTGTCCTCCCATGTTCATCAGTTTGATTAGAACCATATGTCTGTTAAGGCTGGCTATTCATAGAAGCAATTAGATGAAAGCTGATCACATAATTGTGCATGCTTTGCATGTTGGTGACGTACTGAGGATTACACTAACAATGTCTAAACCATTTAGCCATACATTTAATTCTAAACCATTTGCAGTTGTAAGCTAACTTGATGCTTTAAAACACAGAGTTGATGGAACAGAAACCATATTTTTGGGCCTGAAACATTTACCCGTTATAACCTTATTAGGCTACGCTGGATTTTTTGGCAAGTGTTAGCAACCTGGACTGCAAATGACATTCCACTCCGCAAATTACAGGCACACGAGAACTTATTTTAAAATATCAGAACTAGACAGAGCAGCAAAGTAGTAAAATAAATGCAAATTGTTAAGGACTGTTTTCATTTACATGAACATGACATTATGTCAATGTCTACCTAAAACTGTTGCTAGCTGTAGGATGAAGCTAACGTTGTTATGAGGATGATGATGGTGTATGATGCCCAGTAATTGATCCCTGTGTGTAGTGCCTTCTGCTAGTTGGCTAAGCTCATAATTCACAGTAGCTCAGCCAGGATGATGCAGTCACTTAAATGAATCAATTCACCTCACAGTTATACTCTTTTTAAATAAGTTGCTTATTGCCTAGTGTTTATCCACGACACAAAAATTTGACCTTGTTGCCAAGTTGAACTTGGCTGCTTTGCAAATATCTTCCATCAAGAAAGAATAAAAGAGATACTTTGATCTTTATATTCCCTCTTTAAGGATCATCTTTCTTCGTTAGCTCTCACTGCGGTATGGCAGAGCCCCACGTAACCTCAATGAACAAACCATATTGCAGACCGTGTGAATCTATGCTGGCAGCATAAAATTCACAGTGCACTGAGAGGAGCCAAATAAAAAAAATACGATCTTACTTTTTTTTGGCTTACTGGAGCTTTCAGAAGCTCTGTAGGGGTTACAGAGCATTTTAGCTTAAAAGATAATTGTATTGTACGTGGCAGTTTGCAAATTTTGTGCAACTGTACCACCTCAACCAGTGTTTTAAAGTTTAAAGTAGTAGGCAATGCAATACAAAAGGTCAATAGTTTAAACAAAAAGTTGGGCAATATCTATAGGTTGGGCAATATTTTGTTGTTGTTACGTTTCAGTCGATTGAAACCATGTTTGTTATGCATACATGCACAGTTGAAATGTATTCAAAACTTAAACGTTAAAACTACTTGAGGAAATGTAATTTAAGCATTTTGGCAGCAGTCATGTAAAGTGAATGACAAAACTGTGGTTGTCCTTGCCAACTGTTAAGTACACCAAATAGGCTGGGATGTTTTGGGCTATTGTAATTTTAAAGACCTCTCATAACTTGTTATTGCACATGGCATCAAAATAGAAATACTAGAATGGGTTAATAATAGAACAAAACCAAATTGTTCATCTAAAACTCAATCAAGCGTTTGCTATTTCATGAATGGGATAAATTCAGTAAAATGGAATGGTGTCAACTTTTCTGCTCTGTAATAATTAATTTATTCATTTATTATATTCCGCTTAATCATCTACAAGTGTCGGGGGAGGGAGGGGGACAGGGAAGAACATCTTGGGTGCACCCAAAAATGCACCAACTTCTATTGCTGGGCACACATTTACACAGAAGGACTATAGGGGCAATTTAGAGCAGCCAATTTACCTTGAATCCATGTTTTTGGACTGTGGGACAAAACCCACGAGGAGACGGGGAGAACGTGGAAATTACGAACCGAATTCGAACCGGGAATCTCCAGAGCTGAAAGCTAAATGTGCTAACCGCTAAGCAGCCGAGCCACCCTGCTCTGTATTCTCCAACTTTAAAACATTTTATAGGGGAAGACTGTGCTGCTTTATTGGCAAAGGAAGGTTGTACACAGTATTAAATGCAGGCATGCCTCTAATTGTAGCACATGTGGTTTTGTTAAAATAATTATTTCTTATTTACAGTTATTTGTAAGCCTGCATTTTCCCATCAGATTTAGTGTGAGATCAAACAAGACATTTCTAATAACAACATATATCTTTACCAGGAGGACCAATAATCATGAGTTCTGCAAGTCACGTGAAAAGTAAACTCATTTGTATTAAATTTCAGGAAATATCAAAATTTGTGATAGTATAGTTTTCAGTTTGGTATATGATGCTTCATTTAAATACATATGCTTCCAGCTGGCACCAGTCTGAGGAAGACCTCTCTGTCACTGTACCCCTGTGCACAAAGCAGCTCTGTGTGGTGCTACTCTGTTAGCCTGCAGACAGCCTTTAACTCAAGTTAATTAAACACATTTTGGAACAGGGATGCTGACTCTGAGCCAGGCTTGCTACTTTGGCTTTTAAATCATGGTTTAGGAACAAATTTAATCGTCAGGTCAATATAAGAACAGACATCATTCCTAAGTTGCACAAAAGTTTGGCAACTAATTATTTTTTTAACCTTCTTTCATTTATTTTCTGATTAGCTTATAAATGTGGTGCATTCACCTCTCCCATTTCTCATAAGGTGTTAGGTGAAAAAAAAAACCCAGTTTATCAATTTTCATTATTGGATCCCAAGTCAACATAGTTGCTGATGTTGGCCTTCATGGCTCCAAGTTGCAGTACCATCACTGACCCTGCAGTGTAACCCCAACCATTTAGTAGAAATATTGGTATGTTGCTTTGTTTGAAAACATCTCCAAAATGACACAACACAGTTTATTTGGTATTGTTGACAAAAAACTGAATTATCCCATAACGTATTATTTAGCACAGAACACTTTCAGAAAGTCAGGAAATGAGCAATTAACATGATATATGAATTTGTTATATTAGTTATACATACATCAAATATATACATCAAAAATGAATACTTGGTCATTTTGCAGATGCTGTTATCCAAAATGAATTACAAGAAATAGAACAACAGAAGTCAGTAAATTAAGCTCAATCAGTAAAATCAGCTAAACTGCAGTATACCAGTCGTGTTTTTATTTTATTTTTTTTACAATTTGGGTTAATGTCATAGTAGAACCCCCCACCCCCCACCCCCCCAG
>JAOUQT010058906.1:0-10586 GCA_025769995.1 Xyliphius kryptos | reverse complement strand
TCCTACAAGAGCAGAAACCAAAAGAACGGTTCCTTCTACTTTAACAACAAAAACACTCAAAACAACACCTAAAAACATTAATCAAGTGACAACAATAAAGTCAGGACCATTAACAACTGCCAAGGCTCCAAAAGATCCTGTAAATGAACATACACATAGTGCAGAATTCAAGAAAGACAGCACAGAACATGGTCATCAACATAATGGTGAAAAAACAGAGAATTATACCAAAGATAAACCTAAAGAAAGTGGAAGTAAAGATGACAGCGAAAAACAAGACCATAAAACAACTCAAAGACCCACAAGATTACAAACTACCAAACGGCCTAAGCCTCCACAAACCACATCACAGAAAACATTTGTTTTCACTTCCCTAAACAAACAAACAACTGCAACAACTCCACCCAAAAGAAATGATGATAAAACAACTAAATATCATCCAACAATCCAAGCTAACACCAGAAGTAGGATTCCGAAAACTACTTTAAATGCAACATTTGTGTTCTCTAGCTCAACTAAACAAACAACTTCCAAAACTACACCTAAAGATAATAATGATAACACAACTAAATATCATCCAACAATCCAAGCGACCACCAAAAGTAGGACTCCAAAAACTACATCAAGGGCAACGTTTGCGTTTTCTACATCATCTAAACAAACTATTTCCAAAACTACACCTAAAGATAATAATTATTACACAACAAGTCACATGGCATTACAAGGTACTGCAGGTACTACGACTAAACATCCTACAAGAGCAGAAACCAAAAGAACGGTTCCTTCTACTTTAACAACAAAAACACTCAAAACAACACCTAAAAACAGCAATCAAGTGACAACAATAAAGTCAGGACCATTAACAACTGCCAAGGCTCCAAAAGATCCTGGAAATGAACATACACATAGTGCAAAATTTAGGAAAGACAGCACAGAACATGGTCATCAACATAATGGTGAAAAAACAGAGAATTATACCAAGGATAAACCTAAAGAAAGTGGAAGTAAAGATGACAGCGAAAAACAAGACCATAAAACAACTAAAAGACCCACAAGATTACAAACTACCAAACGTCCCAAGACTCCACAAACTACATCAGAGAAGAAAATACTTTTTACTACGTCAACTAAACAAAGACATACAAAAACTTTAGCCATGAAAAATGATGATAAATCTACAAAATATCATCTAACAAACCAAACTACCACCAGTAGAAGGATTCCAGAAAGTACATCATCATATGCAGAAAATAACAAAGAAACTTTAAAGCCTCTTCAAAATAGTGTTGAAAATTCTGGAAGGAATACAATCAATACACCAAAAAAGAATAGTTCAAACAATGAAGACGGTACTAAAAAGAACACCAACGGAGGTGCTAGAAATAATAAACAGGATAGCGGGCGTCACCGCAGAGAGAGTCCCGAAAATAAACCTGGAAATAAAGCTTTCAGAATTTTGAAAGGATCAGCTGTAACCACATCAACAAGTTCTTCACAAGCACCAACATCTACAAGCTCACCGGCGACGACATTGTACAGTCTGATTTTCAGCATAAATGAAGAATTTGATGTCAACCTGTCCAACACCATTTCTCCTGAGTTTACAGCCAAAGCTACAACGATCTGCAGTCAGGTATTGTCCTATTTTAATGCTTCTAATTTAAAATAAGTATTTAATTGTGAATTCATGCCAAAAATATAAACACCTATAACCTAAAGTCATCTAAGTTTATTTACTCCAAAGCATTTCTGTCATATCGATAATGCATTTGAATTCACTTTCTATGTCCTTGTTTTACTGGGTTCCAGGTAGAACCACTGTACAAGAAGCAATTCAGTAGCTTCAGACGCATGATCATTTATTCATTCCGGTAAGAAAGAAAATAAAGTTTTAGGGAAATTAATACAGCTGTTCTGTTTGTGAACTTGAACCTGGATATGTGTTTGCTTATAGAAAGGGATCCACGATAACAGAATCCTTCCTTGAATTTGATCATAACATTAACATCACAGCTAAAGAGATTAACAATGTGCTTATGACAGCAATTAATACAGGAGTTCTGGACTTCAATATCAATCCAGCCATGATAAGAATCGGCAACATTCTTGGTGAGTATTACAAATCTGTTACAGATCATTTAATTAGATTCCAGCTTCCTTGTAAACACTTGTATTAAACTTTTACTTTGCTATTTTTATAGACAATTCTGGCAGTAAGGTTTCGGTGACGACCATCTGGATGAGTCTAATATCACTTTTACTTACTATGGCTTTACCCTTTTAACCACAAACCTGATAAAGAATCACAGTTACTCCACATAAACCTGTTTATTTATCAGAATCTGCTCAAAATTTACAGACTTTAATTGGATTTTGTTATTTAATTGTTTCTTATTTATTTTAGTAATAATTCGTAATCTATTTATGTATAAATTATAATATACAAAACAATTTATTTAATTTAATCTTAATTACTTTAAGCACTTAACGACTGACTTCAAATCGTTGAAATCTGAAATGTAATTATATACACAGTGTAGATACATAAAGGTCTTTATGCACTGTTTATTAACATGCTAATGTCTCACTTTAATGTTTCTTTCAGTTCACGCTCTCTTGTTATTTCAGTTATTATTTGACCTTGTTAGTAAAGTGCTATGTTTTAACATTAATATGTATTTTGTGTCGTTCAGTCGTATGTCTAACCCACAGTTTAATATGACTGTACAGCAGTGTTATTAAAAGTGTAATGCCATTTATTAGTTTTCATTTATGTCTAGAAGTGAATTGAACATTAATGTGAGGAAATTTAGGACCTAGCTAATTAAACCCACCACATACCTTAAGTATTAGCTATTCTATGTGATTTCACTCTAACAAGTGCAGCAACATTAAGGAATTAAAGTACTGTGATTGTTAAATCACAATAATTTTTTTTTTAATATGGTACACAACCCTGACTAAACTATTCCACACAAGGTTTACATACAAATACTAGTTTTTCTTCTATACTTTGACATCAGCTTGCTGTTTAGGGGTTAACTTAGAATATTGCAAAGCTCTGAACATGGGCTATTGTAAAAGTTTAAATAAACTGAATTTGAACTTGTTTGAAAATGACCCATGTCCCCTTTTTCATTATAAATTAAATGATCATAGTTTTAAGATGGATTAAATACATTTCTATCCATTACTATTTAAATTAAAACATCAATTTTAGCGTAATGTAATGGTAACATTGTCAAAAAAATACAAAAATATTATTTAAAGTAACAACAGGAACAGGATTCTGATTTCTATGGGTGACACTGGTAGGAGTGTAAAGACCAGACAGCTATGATAAAATGAGAGAAGTAGAAACAAGCTTTGTGTTAGTGTAGAAAGTGGGTCAAATGCACCATACAGTGCAGTGGCCAGGGCAGTGCTACAGGTATTCGAAAGAGCTCATTGCCCAGAAAACATAATCCTTCATGAGCAGGTAAATGAACGAAAAGGGTCTATAGATAAAGCGTCAAACGAATAGGAAAACCACTAAAGATGAAACAAGGGTGACTAATATTTGTGGAGGAGTGCTAGTGGAAGGTAAATTAAAGCTTTTCCCTGAAATTACGTGGAAATTCAGGGAATGACTAGGTCATTGTTTTCTATTGTAGTGTTTCAACATCGCACTTTGTTCAAGTTCATCAGAGAGTTTATTATACTGTCAGAGGATGTGAGGAACATTAAAGAGTTCAGAAAAATTTTGTATTATTTACACTCTTAGCTAAATGTTTTAATGCTAAATGAGGAGCTCTCTTAGGGGCCTCTGACAATCTTTACAAAACAGCCCCGGATTTTACACTAAAGTAATTCTGAAGTAAGACGATTAGTAGTTTATTATTAAAACAAGCCTTCTCTTTTTGACGTCTGCCCCACGTAACATTTACTGTGACCTCTGAACACAAAACCTTAATCTGGTCGAACCAGTTATACAGTGGGGCAAAAAATAATTTAGTCAGTCACTGATTGTGCAAGTTCTTCTGCTTGGAAAGCGAGAAAAGTCTGTAATAAAAAAAAGAGATTTTTTTTTTTTTTTGTCATTTATAATTATGGGGGAAATAAGTATTTGGTCTCCCACAAACGTGCAAGATTTCTGGCTCTCACAGACCTATAACTTTTTAAGAAGCTCTTCTGTCCTCCCAGTTACATGTATAAATGGTAAATCGTCTGATTGACATGATTAGCACTGAGGTTAGCTAAATGGCAAGACTTAAGCTCAATGAGTGTTCCACTGCTTCATAAAAAGGCACCTCTTAATAAAACTGGCACCATTGGCCAATTCTCTGCTTCGAGCTTGACCCCCTCACAATAATATTATAGTTCTGATTTGCTTAATTTTGTTAATTCAAAATTGTAAACTCTGGAGAGCATCATCTGATATTGCCAAAAGGAATGGGTATACATGATAAAAGTGGCTCAGAATACATATTTTACCTTAAATCTCTAGGAGGAAACCAACACAGACATGTGGAGGACTGTATTAAAAATGGACATGTGTTGCTTCAAATTAAAATCAAACACAGGACTTGGCTTATTGTTTAAAGAACTTACAGCAACACCACTATGTCTCCAGTACTGCACCTTTGGTAAGCAAGGTACCTAAAATGGATCTAAAATTAGCTTTTTTTCTGTGTTAATTAATTCTATTTTGTCATGGTTCGATTTTCATTGGTTTCTGGTTCTGTGTTTTTGCTCTTGCTATATATGGTTTGGCTACATGCTCCACTGGCGCTGGAGCATCAGGATTGCTACTCGTGGTTTAGTGGGCCATTCGTTTTTTGTATTTTTATCACCCCTCTTGGAATACAGCTTTTGAGTTTACCTGCTCTCTGGCTCCCTTCTGCTTTATTAAGCATGCGCTTCAGCGCCGAATGCGGCTTTGTAACACAGTGAACCCTGGTTATTAGCTAAAACTTACATCTTTTTTTTCTTTTCCCCTTTAATATCCAGGCGTAACCACAGCGTGAACTCAGGTTAGACTTGTTTTACATCGGATACCCTACCTGACACAACCCTCACCCTTTACCGGGCTTGGGACACACATACTATGGGGGCAATATTTCCCTTTATATCCAATGTTTGAGGAAGGAAACTGGAGAACCCAGAGAAAACGCTTGGGGAGACTTGGGGAGAACATGAAAACTCCACTCAGATCGGGATTCGAACCAGAAATCCCCAGTACCAAGAGGCGAACATGCTACCCACTAAGCCTCCGTGCTTCCCAGCTAAAACATTAATTAAATATCAAAGATCTGTTTTTTCTTGATGGATTATATTGACTGAGATATAATTTATCTTGGTTAAACAGGTTTGTTTTGTTTTTTACATTTCTAATTAATTGCAGGTATTAGGTGACATAAAGCTGCTGCACCTTATTCTTTTATCTACCCAACATTAGCATTTCACAATTATTTTCCTTGTGTTAGTGACTTGGGGACAAAAATAGTAAGTGTGAATACGTAGTGTTTACTGCACCTACTGTGAGTTTTGGCACATGATCTAACCCAAATATTTGATTTATCCCCTTCACAATTATCGAACATCCCTAACCTCAATTCTGCTTCGCTGTGGATAGAATTAAGGTTTGGCCTTAAGTGGTTATTCATCTGGGTATTATTATTGATTTCGTAAATATTCTTTGTTAAGTTGTTAGATTATAATAATCAATAAACGATACAATAAATAATGTTATGTGACTTTATCTAGCTTTCAGTTTTTCACTGTATTTGGAATTTGTATTCTGGTCCCTCAGATCAGTACATCCACCTTGCTCTCACCTTATCAGGCACAAGGTATTATTTGGACACAATAGGGATGTCTTTGATTTAAAGGACTGATTTTATCGTTGACACTGGAAATAATTTGTTTAAAGTTATTTTCTAAGTTACAGATTATGTGTCTTAACCAACACCAACGTTTCTCTTTAGTTATTTATAAAAAGTAATTTTTATATTGCATTTAAATAGTCTGCTTTACAGAAAAGCCTTTTAGGAAACCCCCTTTTAGGATAAGTGATTGCTAAAAAATTGTAAACTGGCTTAGTGTTCACTGGGGCTAAATTATTTAAGGATACACGTTTGAAAATAATGTATCGTATATCACGCATTGATATGAATCTAAAGCGGTCAGAGGAGTGGATTATTGAGAACAATGTTACAGCTGTAAATTTGGCTAGGCTAACAGATTTAAGGGCCTGAACTACCCAATTTATAATGGGGGATAAGGGCCTTTCTCAAGGGTCAACACTTCACCAAGCAATTTTCTAAACTCTTACTCTAGATACTCCACTCTTTTAATAATCTCTGTTCTTCACAGTATTTTTGATAATTCATTAAGTTAATTTGAATCATTTAATAATTTGGTTATACAAGAATTAAGCTTTGGTGATTAGTTTAGCCTGGTGATACAACAAAAATGAACAAACAATACACTCCATTCACAGATTCATCTACACAAAAATGTTTTTGTGTTTGTGATAATTATAGCATTAACATTACTGACGTACTTGAGCTCTAATTAGGTTACTTTACTGATCAATGCTTAGAATTAGCGATGACTGAAAATAACTGGATGAACTGGAATAACTCACCCATCAATCTGGTACATAATCTGTACAAATACTATCAAAAGTGTATGTTTGGATGAATTTTAAAAGGTTACATTACAGGACTAAGTCAAATGTTTTCTTGTATTAATAAAAAAAATATTGTTCATTTTAATAACTATTATGACATATAATAATTACAATAATTACATCACAAGGATCATCGCTCAACAGCATGGTGTTGCATTGGTCAGTGCTTTCATCTGACCTATGTATTCATTGTATTTCTTGAAAATGTGGACAAGGTTCTCTTTTCTGAATGGATTTTGCATGTTCTTACTTTGTCTGTGTTGATTTCAGTTTAGTCCTACTTGTTATATTTCAAATAAAAGTGTATTTATTTATGTTGTTTTAAATTACAGTAGTACATTGTTTCATGGTTTTGTTAATGGTGCTATGAGCCCGAACCCCTAAAAAAACAAGCAAAAACTGTAATGGAAAAACTTCCCAAAATTAATATTGTTTTGAAAGAAAAAGACCATGTGAGGACCAAGGCTCAGTGGGTGACCTATCCTGCTTGATCGCCCAGGCCGTATTAACAGTGCGGGACTTCAAGGTCCAGATTGTGTACGTTATTAAGGGTCCATTTCTAAATAAGACTGTTCATAAATAAAGTAATTCAGTCATAAGTAGAATTTAGGTTCTGCTCATTAGAACAGAGTATCAGTCTATGAGCACTGGGATAGCCTCCAGAACACCTCCCCATGACCCTAATCAGGATAAGCCATTTAGAAAATAGAAGCGTGAAAAACATTAGAGTCAATGCCTGAACATGTGTGGCACAGGTTTATAAAACCAAAATCAAAGGTATTTTAACAAACTGATAATGAGGACAAGATAATTATCAAAAGACCTGTTGCTATGCTTGATATGAAAATTGACATTTTGCTTTGCACATGATGGGTGTGTCAGTGTTCACCCAGCAACAGAAATATATAAACAACGACATACGTACACAGTGATATTGAGCCACGGTGAGAGTAAAAGCGAAAGAGAGTCACTAACTCAATCATTATATTTTAATAATAGACAATAATCTAAAGTAATGATGACCACTTATGGAGGAAATTTTTAAAAATCTCAACAATGAACATTTTTAAGAATTTTAAAGTTGTCTTTTTCCCGCATTTGTGTCTGCCCCTTAATTTGCATAGCTTTTATTTCCTCATGCTTTTTGTTGTCATGTAGTTTAATAGGACGCACATGCGCCTAGCTGAAGAGACCTCATTTTATCTTCTAAAGAATAAATTTAAAAAAGAAACTGAAATTTTTGATAAAAACAGTTCTGCCGTAGTTTTTTTTTTTGTAGCATTAAAAAGACAACAAATAATGTCAGCTGTGGTAAACCTTTTTAACTTAAAATCAAATAACACTACATATAGTTATTACTTTTAAGGCAATCATAAAGTCAAAAGAGATTGGATGAAGCAAGAGGAATAGAGAAAGGAGGTTAAGGAATGTGGTGAGTGAGGACATGCAGGAATCCCAGAAGAGGATACTTAGGATAGGGCAAGATGAAGAATAATGATACACTGCAGCGCCACTTAATGGAAAAATACAAAATAGTTCATACTAGAGGGCTGGCAGGCCCAAGATCATCTACCATGTGTGCACTCATGTATAACCTCATGTTAACTTTTAGTGCAACCTTGCATTTACATTTATCCAAAGCGACTTACAAATAAGAGAACAACACAAGCCAGTAGTTTAGGAAAAAAACAGCTACACTGTAGTATTATCAAAACCTGCACATTATTTTGGCTTTTTATAGCAAGTGTCAGTGGAAAAGGGGTGTTTTGAGAAGTTTTTTTGAAGATGTTAAGTGACTCAGCCTTACCGATTGTGTTGGGAAGATCGTTCTACCATTTAGCAGTGGTGAATGAAATGGAGTGAGAATTAGCGCCATGGTGAGTTGGAATCACCAGGCGACATTCATCATTAGAGCGCCGTGAACCTTAAAAAGTATCATACGAACTGCTTCAACTATTGTTTAATTTTGTACTTTGCATTCAGTATTCATAGGCAATGGGTCCAAAGGTAAGATTCATTTAATGTTGCCATTTTTGTTCCAATGTTTTTTTGTTACAAATAAGGCTTGTGGAATAAAGTTTTTTTTTCTGAAACCTTTAAATATAAATGACTGTGGCAACAAAGAAGCTTTGTGATAATTTCAGGCATTTAAGTTGCTGACATATCTGAACTCAAATTAGGTCAGTTCTCAGCGTCAACTGGATGCTTTTCATTAGTCATTAATAGTACAGTTGAGAGAAATGGAGGAAGGTATTACTTGATTTTTTTTTTTAATTGTTTTTTTTTTTTCTACAAGTTTATGAGAGTTTGTTCTGCAATGGACTGAACATCTTTAGCATGTTTTTTCTTCCCCCAGATGCAACACTGCTCAGAGACCTCCCTATAGTTTTTTTGGTGAAGGTAATCACATTTTTGAGTCATTCAGTTACATAAATTTGACATCATACATGATAATTAAAGTTAAAAATATAAGATAGCTAACACTTGACACTACAGGTGCTGTGTAATTTCAAACAAGTTCAATTATTCAACATTTATTCAATCATCTTTCGCTAAATACACCAAGGACAGGACGCCAACCTACCGCTGGGCACACACACACACACACACACACACACACACACACACACACACACACACACACACTATGGTGCCAATTTATAGCAGCCAATGTACCTTGAATCCATGTTTTTGAAAGCGGAGAACCAGAAGTAAACCCACGTGGACAAGGGGAGAACATCAAACCCAAGCCCCAGCGCTGAGAGGCGAACGTGCTATAGCCACAGCCACCGTGGCTTTAGTTTATTATTCATTTTGTGATTAAAAAAAGACACAAAAACGCATGTTGATTTCTTGCAGACGTCATCCACTATGTTGCAATACTGTCACCTACGGAATCTAATCTATTATTGCGTTTCTTTCATAACGGCGTCCTTTATCAACCTAGATTAAAACTCAGCGAGAAGTAAATGGTGTATCAACAACAGCGGCAGAGATTTAGGGAAGTTGAGAAATTGTCTACTATATTTTGCCACCAAAGGGCGGTGTTACCTTTATTGTAAATTTAACCATTCAGAATGAAATTGCGTTTTCTATTTTTGTGGATACCGTTCAAAACATTTTTAATAATCTTGTCGCACAATATCCATTTTTATATAAATGATACTGATACTGAGACGAAAAGTGATAAGATTTAAAAACATTTAGCGGTGCTAAATCTATTATTTAAGGCACAAAACAATTTAACAGCGCCACTTAAAGGCTATGTTCTGTAAAAACAAAATAATAATAATGAACTCTGCGCAAACTGCAATCACTGATAATCTCCCGCCACTAGAGGGCAGAGTTACTTAACTATTAATGAAACGATCCAAAACTAGAACCCGGAGAGAACGGGGAGAACATGGAAACTCAATCCAGACGACAATACTTATTTCAACCTCTTTTGTCATAAAAAGTAGTTTACTATGCATTTAATTTAATGTTTTGCAGTAAAAAAAATACAGCTTTCATTAAAAACGGTAACTTTGTCAGGTCTAATGATGGGACTATCCTGACAATGCTTCAGTCACTCAAAAAGTCAATATTTATTGTTACTTATTTTTGAGCAACGGTCAATTTAAGAATAATTCAGTCAATATGGCAGATGTGTTTTTTACTTCAACACATTGAATAAAATGCAAACTGTACTGTGTTTTTTTTAAATATAAGAGTTTATAATGTGATATAACAATAATAAAAAAAAATAACTTAAACCATAAAAAACAGTCATTACAAAATTGCCCTTACTTCTAACAGTAATAAGGTTCAGAACCACAATAAATAAATACAAAGTTATAACATTTTATGCGTGTCGTGCTTCGCTATCACCTCCGAAATCGATTGTGCAGATCTGCGGCAAGCCGAAGCACAC
>JAOUQT010058895.1:0-10586 GCA_025769995.1 Xyliphius kryptos | reverse complement strand
TCCTAACTGGACAGGTTGGTTTCACAGAAGTGTGGTTTACTTGGAGCTACATTGTGTTGTTTAAGTGTTCCCTTTATGTTTTTGAGCAGTGTATATAAATTTGTTTATTATTTTAATAATTAATAATTAATATATCTTAATTTTAATTTGTACTGTATAACTTAATTTAAACTACCATTTTACTTTTACTTTATATTATAGTTATTTGGATTTTGAAGTTTAATTATATTGTGCTTACTATTACTATTAATAGGGTGGCAATGTGGCTTAGTGGTTAGCACACTCTCTTCTCAGCACTGGGGATTCTCAGTTTCTATGTTCTCCCTGTGTCTACGTGGGTTTCCTCTGGGTTTTCCAGTTACCTTCCACGGTCCAAAAAAACATGAGTTCAAGCTAAATTGACTGGTCTAAATTTCCCCATATAGTCTTGGGCATTTGTGTGTGCATGTGTGTAAGTGTGTGCCAAGCGATAGATCAGCGCCCTGTCCTGGGTCCTTTCCTGCGCCCAAAATGTTCTCCCCTGAATGGGCATGGTGAACCCCCTGCACCCCTCGTAGAGATTAAGCGGAAGATAAATGAATGAATTTTTTAATAGTATTACTTTGTACTTAATAATTATTCATCTTCTGTAAATTATAACACTATTATTGAGAATCTGTGACAACGACAATTTCCCCCAGGGATAAATAAAGTATTCTATTCTGATCAGTTTGAATTTAACTCAATTCATTCTCTAACTGCTGCTTCTCACTTTATAGTGTGCATGCTGAGAAGCATCTTAGTGACTACGCACAAGATTGCTCTGTGAGTTTACTACACAGTGAAGTCTGTACTGTAAAGATGAGAAAAGTTGTTCCTCAAAAATTTCACAATGAAAATTAAATCAATAGTTTATCGTTTTAGGTCTGCAGTGAGCAACATCTGGGTCCGGACCTGGACTGCGGTCCGCCTATAAGTGACCTGAATTTGCCGCGTGAAGCCAAAGCCCGAGCTTAAAGATAATAAAAAATGAGCATCCCTCTTTAGACCTTACTAAGACTTAAACCCCAGTCAAGGTTCTAAATGCCTCTCACTGGCAATCAAGCATCGTTAATTTGAGCTTTACACCACATGCATGACAGGTTAGGAGTGTTGCACACTTGGGAGAAATTGCTGGCTAGCCCTGGCTGCCATGACCAGTTTGGCATATGACCAGAGGATGGCAAGCGGACAAGGATGGACATCAAAGCTACTTGAGGTCAGACACGCCATTGTTCCTCAATTAATCCTGGCCTGCGCTATTACTTTCAGATTATCTTTAAGTGGTTGAACTCTTTGAGGTGGCACCTAATCTCCCCTGTACTTCAATGCTCGCTGTTGTATCTTGTCCGGGTGGGGAAGGGTGAGGCTTAGTGACTCTTAGAAGGTGGTCCAAGCCAGGACACTGTGAGAACTCCAGGCCAGGGAGGGACAACAAACACAAGGCCAAAGCTTTTAAGCGCACAAGGGAGGAGGGGGTGACAAATAAAAGGATTTGAGCTTGTTTGGAGGGTGAAGGAGCTAAAAAGCTATCTTTCATAATCCTTTTGATAGTAGGGCCTTTGAAATGCAAGCCTGGCACAGATCCTTTTTTTTTTCCATTTCTTCACACTGCACTTGGAAACAGAAGAACTGGATGTGCAATATCAAGCATATATAAAAATGTGAGATAGAACACAAGGCTTATTTATTATTATAGGCCATATACAATAAGGTGCAGAGTCATTTTAAATGGTAAGTAACTGAAGCCTCAAACAAGAAGGAAAACATACTCACCCCCTTGAAATTGAAAGTTGATGAATTCCCAAGTAAAATGTATGAAAAGAAAAAGCATAAACATATTATTTGTAGTCACATTTGCTCTCAGTTATGTGCACAAGTGGTTACATTTACTTACTGAGGTAAAGTCCTGGTTTGGTGAGAAAACATACAAAAAAACAACACAAAAATGCCATTACATGATGTATATGCAAACTTTTCTGAAGCTTATTTTCTGTATTATGAACATTTTGGCTTCACATGTGTGCGTACATGTGTGTGTTTTACTGCACAGACGGGTTAAATAGGAAGAAAATGAATGATTACAAATATAAATATGATAAATGATAACAAATAAGAATATTAGCAGCTTATATATTAAAACACTATTTTTGCACATTTATTATTCATTATTGCACAATAATTATTCAAGTTGTTTTTATTAATTTATGTCTCTGTTTTTCTTTTAAATACTGTACAACTACTGCGTTTTAAAATGTACATGCTACTGACTGCTCAATTTCATCCGGGATCAATAAAGTATACTATCTATCCGTCTGTCTGTCTATCTATCTAAATGGCAATTATTTACTTTTTTGTTGGCCAGTGAGGCATCCTGTTTAAGAAGCTGCTTGAGATGTGATAGTCTTCCACAGGCTGCATGATAAATCCATTCTTTCTCAGTTGGATCCAGCTACATCAGAAAAAAAGCCACAAGAACAAGCAGCGACCAATAAGTAATCTTATAAATAATAGCAAATATCTGTATGCGTGTGTGTGTTTCCTATAAAGTCCACACCGTTGCTTCAATTACCACGATATTTGACAAACTTACTCATCATAACCCTGCAGAAGTCCATATACTCAAAATCTCTTACTTCCTCGAAGTGTTTGACCAGCCACACCAGTGATCGATGGCCAAGAGTGGTTAGCGCTATAGTGCGCAGGGGAAACGTGATGTGGATGTTGTTTTGTTTGATGGTTTTTATTTTTTCTCTCTCAGTTAGTTAAATTAAGTTTATTTATCCAAAAATAAAACCCGCCAAGAAGCAACCAATTACACGTAAATTAACATTTACACCAATTGCGGAAAATGTTATCACAAGTTCGGGCCAAGAAGAGACAATTGAAATATAAACATGAATCAAACCTCAAATATAAAAGTTGATTAACTTATTTCCTATCAGTTATTTATTAATTGAATTAGCATTTAATTCATTGAAATCAACTTTCAATTTCAAATATACACCGAGCAGGCATAACATTATGACCACATTGGGGCAGTTGTAGGCTTGTGGTTAGGGAACCAGCCTTGCAACCTAAAGTTTGCCGGTTCGGTTCCCAGTCCCACAAAGTACTATGGCTAAAGTGCCCTTGAGCAAGGCACCTAACCCCAATTGCTCCCCGGGCGCCGTATAAAAAAGGCTGCCCACCGCTCCGGGCACGTGTGCTCACTTCACCAGTGTGTGTATTTGTGTGTGTTTCACTGCACGGATGGGTTAAATGTGGAGGACCAATTCCTCTGTGTGTAAGCACAGTAGGCAAAATTAATCACTTTATCTTTACTTTATTCCTAATATTGTGTAGATCTAATTATTGCTGGCAAAATAGTCATAATTCTAAAAGCATGGACTTC
Organism: Xyliphius kryptos; assembly: GCA_025769995.1. Classification (NCBI taxonomy): domain Eukaryota; kingdom Metazoa; phylum Chordata; class Actinopteri; order Siluriformes; family Aspredinidae; genus Xyliphius; species Xyliphius kryptos. The sequence goes on along the minus strand of JAOUQT010058895.1, from coordinate 7,174 downwards.
ACTAGGACCCTAAACGTGTGCTGTGTCTGGCACCAAGATGTTAAGAGCAGATCCTTTAACTCTTGTAAATTAGGAGGTGTGACCTCCATGGATCACACTTTTTTTCAGCACATCCCACTGATGCCTAACGGGATTGAGATCTAGAGACTTGAAATCAACACCTCAAACTTGTTGTTGTTCGTCTTAAACATGCCTGAACCAATGTTTTCTTTCATGGCAGAGCCCATTATGCTGCTAAAAGAGGCCACAGCCATCATGGAATACAGTTTCCATGAAAGGAGTACAGGGACTGCAAGAATGCTTAAATACTATGTGTCAAAGTAAATTAATGGCAGAGCCCAAAGTTTTCTAGAAGAATATTGCTCAAAGCATCACACTCACTCTGCTGTCTTGTATTCTTCATATAGTGCATCTTGGTGCCACATGTTCCCAGAAGAGTGACACAAACACAACAAATTGCTCCTTGGGTCAGTATTGATGTTCACATGCCCAATGTTTGCACAGAGGTAAACATGGGCACTCTGACAACTCAGCTACACAACAAATGACAATACAATGTGTATTCTGACACCTTTCCATTATAACCAGAATCATAAAATGCCATTTTTACCACTGTGTGGCATCCCCCCTTCGCCTCTCAGCAATTACCGGTTCGAATCCCAATTTGGGTGGAGTTTCCATATTTTCCCCGTGTCTGCGTGGGTTTCCTCCGGGTTCTCCGGTTTCCTCCCACATTGCAAAAACATGAAGGTAAATTGAATGCTCTAAATTGCCCTGTATAGTGTGTGTTTGTGTTTGTGGCTGATTAACAGAGATCATCTATCATTCTTAAATAAAACTGTAAGTTAAATATATAGCTATATTCATATTTGTAGGTATTCAAATGGTTTTGATATAAGTAAAGCAAAAAAATATGGTTTAATTCTGTTTTTAACCACCATTTGTACAGTACTGTATGAGGAAATGTGTATTATAGTTTGTAGTATATTAAAATCCTGTCTTTAACAAGATCTACCAATAAGAAAACCTCTTGTGGAATTCTCCTCCCCCAAAAAGAAACCTGTCTTAGAATGCATGTTACGAGATATCGTATGTTACAACAAGAAACTTTCATGTGAGTGTTAAAATGATGAACTGGGTGGGACTTGGGTATGGTATAGTATCGTGGGATAAAAACACTCAACAGTGACATTACCTATAAGGCTTTGGGTGTTGGCTGGACTTTCTTGCTTAATTATGAGATTAGTGAGCTGCACATTGTAATATAAATGAAATGGGTTACATTATGGGTTTTCCTTAAAACCGGCTCTTTTAAAATTCCAAGGTGGACAAAAAAAATCCATTTTATAAGATTACTGACTGGTTGCAATATGATGATTCCTACAGAGGGCTAAATAAATCAAGACAATATTGTTTTAAATCATAGCATCTCCTCTTATCCAACTTAACACTGATACAAATATCTTTTCCAAAAAATACAGAGCTGATTGAGTCACAATTTGTGTGTTCTTTCCATCCTATATCCATTATGTATGAGAAACACTATTTCATTTAAAAAAAATGAAATTAAATGAAATGTAAGCTTCAGCCAGAGCAGATAGGGGAAAAGTAGAGTTTAGGTGAAAATATAATATTGCCTTTAAATGCTTTGGTGAACGGTGGCTTAGTGATTAGCACATTCTCCTCGAATCCCAATCTGGGGAGTTACCATGTTCTCCCCGTGTCTGCGTGGGTTTCCTCCGGGTTCTCCGGTTTCCTCCCACGGTCCAAAAACATGAAGGTAAATTGAATACTCTAAATTGCCCTGTATAGTGTGTGTATGTGTGTGTGACTGTGTGAGTGAGTGTCTACCCAGCGATATATTGGCGCCCTGTCCTGGGTGTCTCTGCCCAGCGCCCGAGATGTTCTCCCCTGGATGGGCATGGGGAACCCCCCCGCGACCTTCAAAAGGGAATAAGGGGAAGATAATGAATGAATGAATCTGGTGACCCCTGGATAATAAAGGGTAAAACTCCGAAATAAGAAGAATCACTTGTCTTATCGATGAATCGAATCACCAGCTGTATAACTGATGCATCAATACAAATCCATTCCTATTTAAACCCCATACAAATTTATTGTCATGGTAATTACACTTTGCACTTTGACGTTATATGCGGATCACTGGTTAATCTATAGTAAGTAAGTAGGTTTAGTATTTATAAATGTATTACAAGTCTTAAATCAGTGTTTTTTCAAAATGTAATAACACAAAACACCAATCATCCTATTGTTTTTCATCTCTTGCCCGTAGCTTGTTTGTCCGCTGGCACAGGTATGATGCTGAGCTCATGGGCGACCTCCACTATAGAAGAAGTTGCTGAAGCAGCTCCTGGTGGCGTGCGCTGGATGCAGCTCTACATTTACAAGGACCGAGTTCTGACTCAATCACTGGTCAAGAGGGCCGAAAAGGCTGGATATAAGGGTATCTTTGTCACAGTGGACACACCTTACCTTGGCAAAAGGCGCGATGACGTGCGCAACCGCTTCAAGCTGCCCTCTCATTTGAGGTAAAACCAAGTGCAAGATGCTCAAGTGCCAAGTGAGGGTTTCACAAGTTTTTGTGAACGAGCAGGCAGAGCCGACATTGCTTGCCATAGTGCACACGAGGTGCATCCACTCTCAGCGTCAGGCCCGTTGAAGGAATTTAGCGACCCGTGTTGATGTAGTGTGTATATTTTGAGAAAAAAAAACTCTCTGGATTTGCTATAGGCACAAAAATTGCACCTGAGGGAAAGTTAGGTCAACAGCACATCTGCCGCTGCACAAATAAACAATGTAACTGGAAGCAGGGCACTTACATGAACGCTTCGGGGGTTTTTTCACGTGTCAAGGAAAGAATTGAAATGCTTAAATTCTTGGGAGATTTCTCGAACAGCAAAGCCTGTCTGAAGTTCTGGCCCCACACAGACATCTTTGTTTTCCTTTGAAAACTGAACTGCTTTCCCTGAAGAGCTTTATGTATTTGTGAAAAAAAAATCAGGTTGTTAAATCAGGGGAGCCTTTGACTCACGTCATACAGTAGATTAGCAAGTGGCTCATGGGGATTAATAGAAACGGGTTAATCTTCACTCGCCCTCAGTGTGTTATGCTAAAAAAAACAGCCTCATGAAAGCAAAGGCTTCCCACCGTGTGCCGACAGCTGAAGAGAAGTTTTACAACGGATCCGGTATACGACGGGTACCTACCGTTCCATCAGTAATGGCCCAATTACAAATTAGGGATGAGACCATAAAGCTTTGTCTTGATTATAAATGTTACAATTGATTCATTGTAAGAGTGACTCAATATCGCACAAAACAAAAAGGTGCACAACACTTTATTTTGTCCTTACAACCAAAAACTTTGTTTTTAAATGGTGACACTGATGAGTACTTTAAGGGACACCACTTTTTATTTAGATTTTTACTATGTAACGTTGAGTGGTTAGCACGTTCACGTCCAGGTTCGATTCCTGATTTGGGTGGAGTTTCCAGGTTGTCACCGTGTTCGTGTGGGTTTCCTCCAGGTTCTCTACTCCCACAGTCAAAAAACATGGATTTAAGGTAAATTAAATGCTATATAGGTAGAGGTAGCTCAGTGGTTAGAATGTTGGGCTGTCAATCTAAAGGTTGTGGGTTTGAATCCCAGGTCCACTGAAGTTATCAATGTGGGTTCTTGAGCAAGACCCTTAAACCTCATTGCTCCAGGGGGCTGTATCAACCCTGTGTTCTGACCCCAATCATCAGGTTGGGATACTCGTAAGTCGCTTTGGATAAAAGTGTCTGTTAAATGACCAAATGTAAATGCTATAAATTGTGAGTTGGGGGGGGGCGCTTTTAAAATGACAAAGGCTGATGTGAGTGAAATTTGTGTACTGACCATTGGGGGCGCTTTTCATATAAAAACAAAGCTAAAAAAAGAACTTTAAAAAACACAACAGCAACAGCATTTCCAAGTGTTGCTGTTTGATGTCAAAAATTTATTCTACCACAAAATCAAAAGAGCAAAGCGAAAACGGGATCTTCCTTAAAGTATGGACAGAAAAATACAGTAAAAAAACCTGTTACATCGCCGCATTATTTGTCGCAGACCGTGACATTTTCACACGTACATAAACGTTTTCCAAAATCTCCACTTTGCCTGGAGTTTTAAAAAATAATTGTGCCCATCCGGGAGGGTGGGGGTCCCTGGATCCCCAGGTGCTGACCACTAACCCACCGTGCTGCCCTCAAGAGAGGGCGCCCTGTTTATTTTTCTCACAACATTAAAAAAGGACAGTGCCTCACCTTGGGGAACTAATTAACAATGATATACTCAGCAAGTTGAAAAAAGAGTCACACGGACCCAAAGCTCTTATGTAAGTTTTTCCATGTCATTTATATCACTTCAAACCCCCCTCCCCCCACACACACAATGGGAATTTTAGTTCCCCAAGTGGCCCACAAGTCAACACATTTGCCCCCGCCTGCCCTATAGTGTGTGTTTGTATGCATGGCTGTGTGAGTGAGTGTGCCCAGCGATAGACTGGCACCCTGTCCTGGTCCCCCGGAAGAAAATGCATGAATGAATAAATGTAATATGTTGTGTTATAAAGAATATTTTGTGTTAATATTCAGCAAAAGCCCTAGTTTGTCGATTCTCAAAATGTTATTTTCTGTTTACCTCAGATAAATAGGAAACTGTGCATTGTTTCTGGGATATCTGGCTATTTTTTGTAAACTAAATTATTGCACAGTAATTCTAATTGTAATTGTCATTTGTCTTAGATATAAAAGTACCATCAAAATCTGTAATCGGCTCATCCCTAATAAAAATTATATAGGACCGCCACAGATTTTTTTCTACGTTGCCTCAAAAAACAAAGTAAGTAAACGGAACTAACACGGTGCCATTGAGCAGCAGCGCTACCGGGTGGCGTGATTCCCAGCTTACCTTTAAACACCCTCTAAAACCAACATACTAAAAAAAGGGAGTTCCTTATTTTAAAACATCTTTCTTTTCCAGGATGGCCAATTTCGGGTCTTCTGATTTAGCATTCTCATCAAAGGAGGGTTACGGGGAAGACAGCGGCCTGGCTGTGTATGTGGCCCAGGCCATCGATCCCACACTGAACTGGGAGGACATCGCTTGGCTTAAAAGGATCACATCGTTGCCTGTTGTGGTGAAAGGAGTTTTGAGAGGTGAGCCTTCCAGCTAGGAGGAGTGTTAAGCACTTCTGTTTTTTTTAATGTTGCTCTCTGTTTCATATTGCTTTATTTGTCTGGAAGTGGGATCTGATACAAGCACAAAAAATACGAGATGCGGACGGTTAGATGGCTTAGTGGTTAGCACATTCGCCTCTCAGGTTCGAATTCTGATCCGGGTGGAGTTTCCATGTCCTCCTTGTGTCTGCGGGGGTTTTCTTTCAAGGTGAATTGGCTGCTCTAAAGTATGTGAGTGTGTGCCCAACTATAGATTGGCATCCTGGAGGTATCTGCCCAGCGCCTGAAATGTTCTCCCCAGGATGGACATGGGGATTAAGCAGAAGATGAATGAATGAATATGAGATGCAGCACAGGGGTGTTAATTAAAGGCAATAGAAAAACTTCAGCACATGCTAGAGAAGCCACGCTATGAAATATGCAAGCCTTATACGTAATTACCTCCACATGGCTGAGAAACCAAACAGTCTTTATCCTACTTGGAAATCTGCGTTTATGCTTTCAGATCTGTGCCTGGAACTCACACAGCTTTGGAATGAAGTTTAAGTATTTCGATGTGGAAATGAGAAACATAAAGCCTTTTTTATGGGAAATGGGATGTCTTTGATGATCCAGCTGTAACATTGCAAATGTTCAGCAAATGCTAAGAGACAAATAAACAATCACCCTTGTTGTTACACACCACCTGTTATGTTAGCTTTTTCCGTTTCTGCTACGCACTCTAGAAGCAAATATATACGTGCTAACGGAATATGAGCCGTTCAGCGCACTAGAACGTTTGCAGCATCATTTAACGGACTGGTTCAAAAGATGATTTCATGAAATGAGAGATTTAATATAATTTTAATGGATTAGATGAACTAAATATGTTTATGGTTATGACATTAATTCTATATTTTTAACCGTATTATTTATTGCAGTTATGGCTCGGCGGTTATGGCACTTGGCCATAAACCAACACGCTTTCACTGGTTAAACTGATTTGCTTGATGTTGTAAATGTAAATACTCACTAGTTAAATGCACTCATTTTATCAGCTTCGCTTACCATGTAGATGCACTTCGGAGTCTTACAATTACAAAATGCAGTCCAGCTGCTTGTCGGAATACTTCGCCAGGCCCCTTTCATCTGTTTTTAGTGATCCGAACCCCAGCAGGACCACCACAGAGCGGATATTATTCGGGTGATGGATTATTCTTACCATTGGATTACCATCTTAGCATTAAACACCCTCTAAAACCAACAGACTCTAAATAATGAATCCCTCCTTTAACTCTTCTTTTTGGGGTTCTTTTTTTTAGGACTCCTAATTTAGAGTTCTGATTAAAAGGAGGGTTTGAGGAAAACAGTGGCCTGGCGGCGTTTGTAGCTCAGACTATTAATTCCAAACAGACATGGAAAGATAGCACTTTGATCATCTGTATGATGCTGTACATTTATTGATAAAGCATGACACTTACTATGTACATGCACTTTGTAGTTCAACCCTGACAGAATGAACTACATCGTTATTTTGTCCGCTTTCCTTTATTTTCTAATGGTCAGGACTAGGAAGGATACAGATTTTGATGGTACGATTATTGACTAAAGGATGGTGGCTTAGGTGTCGCCTCTCAGTCCTGGGATTTCCATTTCAAATCCCACAGTCCAAAAAGATGGATTCGAGGTAAATTGAATGCTCTAAATTGCCCTATATGGTCTGTGTGTGTGAGTGTGAGGGAGTGTAGGTGCCCAGCGATCGATTGGGTGTATCTGCCCAGTGCCCAAAAGATTTTTCCCTGGATGGGAATGGGGAACCCCAGAGTGACCCTCTTAGAGGATTAAGCGGAAGATAATGAATGAACGAATTATTAATTCATTCATTCATTCATTTATTCATTCATTCATTATCTTCCCCTGTTCCTTTATGAGGGTCGCGATGGGGTTCCCCATGCCCATCCAGGGGAGAACGT
>JAOUQT010058868.1:0-10587 GCA_025769995.1 Xyliphius kryptos | reverse complement strand
TCCTGCAAGAAGAATGGCTTCAAATCCCTCTGACCACTGTGCAGGACTTGTAGATGTCATTCCCAAGACCAATGGACCCTGTACTGACCACAAAAGGAGAACCTACACCATGCTAATCAATTACTCTGTTCTAAAATCACTCGAACTGCTTTCAATGTTGTTTTTCAGGTTTGCTACAGGATGGCTGTAGATGTTGGTTCCACTCGCTGTATTCAGGTGAATAAAATTAAATTGAGAAGCTGGTGATGCATATAAACGCTTCAAACGTTGTAGAAAGGTTGGCCCCATTCGCAAGTCTGCGTTCGTGGCATGAGCTACACCGTCCCGTAAACGACGGCCTTAATGCTACGGTTATCGGTGTACCTCTTATTAAAGTGAGAGTGTTACATCATACACAACACGTTGCTCCGCCTCTCGGACGCCGTGCACGCCGTGTGTTGACGGAGCAATAAATGCAGCAGCTTTTGCAATCAATTTGAAACACAGAGTCCTCGCTAATTAGCATGCGGATGAGGCGAGAGTGAGGGAAGAACATTTGCGGCGGACCGTTCCGTCTGTTCCAGTCTGCTGCCTGAGGACAAACCAGCACTTAACGGTGGGTGCAGGGACGAGGCGTTTATTCCGTCTCCCTGCTGCTGAATCTATAACAATATTGTTTCTTCTCTAATAAACCCTCGGCTCCGACAGCGCCTCTCCGAGTCAGTTTATGAAATCCGGTGCCGTCCGCTGGAAGATTAGGAAGGCAGGAGAAAGAGATGAAGAAAGGAGGCACAGAGGGAGCACACAACCTGCCTGGGACAGGCGCCAGTTCTTACTGCTAAATTATCGGCGTTGGAAAAGCCCGCAGCAACAACACTATCTACTTATATCCTGCACGCAGAGGGAATCGTCACTATTTTCGGGCATTGCCTCATTTTTACACAATGAGGAGCCACAGAGAGAAACGCATCACGTGACTTTATAAAACGTCCAGATCTGCTGCTTACATCTGATTGGCTGAGCCGCTTGTCCATTCGTGACATCATTGACGGCGACACCGCTCTGAGCGCGTCACATTCCTATAAATGCGCGATATAAAAATATACTGTTTCCTGAAGTTTTTCATAAACTGCATTTTGTAATTTGGCCACTAGATGGCAGTATTTGATTGATCTAAAAAAAGGTAAATCTTTTGATGAGTTTATTAACGATTTCGCTTTGATGTCGACACATTTCTAAATCAAATCCTGTTTGATCTTGTCAGAGACAATCAATACATAATACTGCCTCCTGCTGGCCGTATGGATGGAGTTCTCCCAGAGGCCTTATATCATCATACTAAATAATGTTACACCCAACAATCTCACGTCGGGCCTTCCCCAAACTCTTCCCACAATGCAGTGGCAGTAACAAAATGAAGGTTTTTAAATCTGATTATTTCCACGCGCCTCTTTCAACCGGGTCGATCGGCGTTTCTCTGGTAACATGTTTAATTAGGATGCACGCGTGTGGACTCCCCGTTAACGATGCCGTCGCTCTCCGTTCCGTTCACATCTCGTCTCCGCTAATGATTCCGGCAGCAGAAGCCTCTTCAATTCCAGCTTTTCATTATTTCTGATAACAAGCCCGGCATTTCGGCACGTGCTGACTGCGAGGCCTCGGCGCCGCCTCCCCGTTCGATTCGTTAGGAAAGACTCACGGCGTTTCTCTTGCGTTTCACACTAATTAGTTATTATGCGGCACGAGGTGATAGATTGTCCTCTATTCATGTGTGAGTGATCACAGCTGGAACCCTGGACAAAAACACGGATCCATTCATGTGAATCAGCGGAGACGCGCGTCTCTGACTGAGCTTAATGACCGCCGTTATTCTCCATCATGAGTGAGGACCTTCAGTAATGACACACGCCATGGATACCACCAGCAGACTGAGAATGACAACCAATGAGACTGCAGCCTTCAGGCAGATGGCCACGCCCTGCTGTGGTGGTCCATAAATGATCAAACACTTAAAGACGCCGAACCATCAACATCAGGTACTAAAACACGGAGTCTGACCACCTACAGGGCTGAAACTTGCCACCATGGTGACCCATCGTGTCTTTGGGAAAGCGGGTTCTCGCAGTTGAGCAGATGGACTGGGTTCTGGGCAAATACCTACGATACTGAAACTTGGCTCAGTCATTCCTCATCGTGTCCTTCATAAATTCCCGTAAGAAAGAAAGCGTGTGGACACTGTAGTCACAGCTCACACTATATTCCATCCATCCATCCATCCATCCATTATCCTCTGCTTATTCCTCTACTAGAGTCGCGGTGGGGTTCCAGGACATGCCAATCCATCGCTGGGTACACACTTACTTGCACACAAACACACACACTATACAGGGCAATTTGAAGCATTCAATTTACCTGAAATCCATGTTTATGTTTTTGGACTGTGGGAGGAAACCAGAGAACCCGGAGGAAACCCACGTGGACACGGGGAGGACATGAAAACGGTACAGAAGACAAATTGACATGCTGAATCCCAGAGGAAGGTCTGTCCGCATAACACTGCTCATTATTTTTCATAATAAACCTTTTACTGACAATCAATTAATGATACTGCCTCCTGCTGGCCATAAGGATGGAGTTACTCCCAGAGGCCTAAGGACGTTGGAGAAAACTGGAGAACCCGGAGGAAACCCACGCAGACATGAAAGGACATGGGACATTGGGAGGACATGAAAACGCCACCCAGATCGGGATTTGAATACCCAGCACTGGGAGGCGAACATGCCAACCACTAAGCCACCCGCGCCACCCTTCATTCCATTTCCGATTTTTAATCGCCCCAAACCTCACTCTATAACAATACCTTCATTATATATATATATAAACTCAAAGGCCATATATCATTCAAAAACAACTGCCTTTCAACTTTCCCGCTGTTATCCCGTTGTCCACCAGAGTGCAGCACAGCTATTCCGCTAGTTTGTCAAAAGGTGTGTAGAGCCGTTTCCAGACCCAGAACCCGTACGTTTGCGAGTAACCTTTTTTTTTTTGTTTTTAATGTACGTGTTTTTTTTTCCATTTTCGAGTCGAGATCTGAAAAACTTCTTATAAGAGAACAGCCCTGTGAGTGAAATGTCACGTAGCCCAAAAAAAGTGTTTGTATTCAATCAGCGCCCTCCATTTCCCACATCCACATTCAGAGGGGTGACCTATAGAACGGCGCGATTGATCACCGTGGCGTTTGAAAGCAAACCCAGTAATAACGTGGCCCCTCCCACAAACGCAATGGGTCCCCAGTGCAGAATCAAAGAGTAAAGTGTGAGACTTGTAGAAGGAAATCTACATTCCCGATTCCCCCGGAGTGACCAGTCCCTCTCCGGACGTCATTTTCTAACCGACCAACCGAAGTGATCGATGTGAGAACTTCCCGCGGTGACATTCTGCCCAGGATAACAACCTGAACAACACGGTGCCACACAGATTGGACTCCATTCATCATCCATGCATCGACTGTTTGTGGTCTTCAGCTGATGCTTAATTACTCCTCTGTGATTGGTCCACGCAGCGCTCATTAAGCCGTGATGGATGATCTAAACAGTGTTATGTTTACCCCGCCGTCAACCGCGAAGGAATCCATCGCCAGATGAACCCAAGTGTCTGTGGAATGCTGAAGAACCGCCTGAGAGCTGGAAGTGAAGGGCGGGGCGGCGTCTCAGATGTAAACGTGGCAGATTGCCTGCGGAATCGAGGACCTAAATAATTATCTCTAAACCAGCAAAGGGCCCAGAATCCTGCCTCTCTGTTTGGAAATGCAGCCTGCTGATTTTCTCTCCTGGCCTCGTCTCGTCCGCCCATCTGGATGCACAGATCTCTGAAGAGGAGTGGCACAGGTGGAGAATCTATAAAAGCCGGAAGGATAATCACACGGTGATCAATTCTTAATTACGGCGCTGTAACCAGCTGTCCTGGTGTTTATTAAACAATCTTCTCGTCGGGGCGAAGGGCAGCGTAGCGACAAGGAAACCCATCGTGTAGCGGCTCGCGCGGTCTGTAAATCTCTCGCTGAGGGAAAATGTTTTTAGACACATACAGGTTTAATAAAAATCCCATTTCAAAGGCTGAGCGCCACCTAATGGAGCAGATTTCACATTCCAGTTCAGGTACATTGATGGTCGCCTCGGAAATTCCACGACGTTGGCGCGTGACATCACTGGTGGAATACGGCGCTATCCGACTCTGTCATCCCCGCCGTTTAACTGTGAATGTTCCAGCGCTGGTTCATCAGATTCAAAAGATATTCTTCAAATAGATGAAGAGGATGAATCTGCAGTGACTGTGGGGGGCGCTGTCTTTAAGAACAACATTCAGCCGTTTAGATTTGAGTCGGAGGCAGATGAGACCACCAGAGGGCAGCAAAGCACAAGTCAGTCATCCGAACTGGGAATTCTGACTGGTAGGAGGCGGGCTCTTAAACACCTCTCGTTAACTTTATTGTTGTAAAAGCACGCGGTTACGGCGGCGCGGTGGCCTTTATGTGCGCAGCCTCTATATGCCGCGGGAGGAGAGAACGCCAAGGTGATAAATAACAAAGCTCGTTCCTATCCCAGCCGTTGAGAGTCCTGCTTTCCACATCCCATAGTTGTGTTAGTCGTCTGGTATAAAGTATTAACGCTACAAATAACGCAGTGAGCGGTCACCATTTTGATAAATGTGTGATCTTTGCGTCATTTGTGCACAGGGGGCGCCACTGTACACTGAATTACTAAACCACAAAACCACACCCCTTTTTGTAATCTTGCACAATCCGGTCATCTGCTTTAACTTCTCGGCTTGTTCTCCACCAACTACATCACGTACGACGTAAACACAAACTCTGAAGACTGCATAAGTCAGATTTCTGGAATTTGGAGGGAAAAAACTTCTAACCATCGATAATCACAAGTTACATACACAGTATTTATGTGTTTAACATTTTTTTTTGATCTGCTGCTGAGCCTTTAAGTTGATATTTGGGGTCAGAACTCAATGAGGGTTAGGGGCGTTGCTCAGGGGCCCACACTGGTCACTCGAGCAGACTTGAGATTTGAACCCAGCACACGGCGCCACACAGCTGCTACAGATTCTCTTGGAAGTCTTTCTACAAGGTTTTGGAGTGTATCTGTGGACACCTTACCAGACACAGGGAGGACATGCAGACGCCACAGGCGTGAAGCTGAAGTGTGAGGTGAAGAGCAGACGTATGACGGGTTTAATGTAACAGAACAAACAGAAGTGAGGAGCATAATGCCGCTGGAGCTTCTAATTGGTTTTTGTTTGTTTTTTTCGTTATCGGTTTCTGACGTTCACAGATAACTGAGCTAATTAACAAGTATGAAAGCTGCAGGCTCAGACCTGTCTCTCTCTCTCTCTCTCTCTCTCTCTCTCTCTCTCTGCTTTTTTCCCTTTTCTTTACCCTGTTGCTCTCACACTGTTCCTGTCTATCTTTTTTCCTTGTCTGTCTGTCTGTCTCTTGCTCACGTTCACGTTCTTCCGAACTCTCCGTCTCCAAACAATTTATCGTTCTGTATCTCTCTTCTACTCGAGCTGTCTGTGTGTCTTCCTTTTTGAAGCACTTTGAATCCTGTTTTCTAACCCTCATCCTGTCTGTCTCTATCTTGCTCTCTCGTTCACGTTCTTCCGAACTCTCCTCCTCTGTCGATCTCTTTGTATCTCACTGTCATTTATCTCGTCCCTTCACTCTCTTATAAACAGTCCATCTTTCTGTATCTCTCCTCTACTCGAGCGGTCTCTACTCTCTCAGTTAACTCTTTTAGTCTCACTGTATCTTTCTCGTTTGCTACATCTGTCTGTCTTTTTGAATCTCACTGTCTTTCATCCCTGTATCTCTCTCTTGCAGTATCTGTCTGTCTCTCTCCTGTGATTTCTCAGTTTGTTCTGCCTCTCTGTCTGTGGCTCTCTCCTCGTTTCTGTCTGTCTCTAGCTCTCTGTATTTCTGTCTGTGTGTTTTTGCCTTTAACCCTTCGGTCTCCCTCTCTCTCTCCCGTCTCACTGCACCTTCAATCTGTGGTTGGATGAAACTGCACAGAGGCTTCTGGATCTCATTACAAAAGGAATAGAAAGCTTTATTGTCAGAGATTAATTTAGTAAATATTTCTGCAGAGAGACGGATCTCCTCTCCGTTCGCAGAGGAGGAATTCCATTAGACCTGTAATGCATCCGAGTTCATCTGATCTCATCTGATCTCTCCCAGCCTCCGGAACGCGCGTTTGGAAAACGGCTCATTTAGCCGCCAGTTTATTTTATTAAAGAAAATCACCTTGAGCTCTTTAAATCCTCGCTGAAGGTCTACGGGACGAGGATAAGAATATTAACACACAGACAACTCTGATGAAAGCTGTCCCTGGCTGAACGAGTGAGGTTTGTCATGTTCTCCTTCATCTGATTTCACCTGCAGGATCTTAGCACGTGTCACCAGGAGCAGGTACGTTAGCCGCTCTGAGAGCTATAACTACTTTATATCTCAACATGTTTTTTGGAAATGAGCTCCCACTAAGCCCTTCCACGTTCCCCTCACCGAGCTCATATAAAAATCCCAAAATGCACGTCCTTTCACCGCACTATAAAGTCCGAGGCGATCACCTCGCTGGTTTACAGGCAGTGATTTGCGCGCCGGCCGACTTTATATCGGTTTATTTCAGGGGTTATGGGTTTAAAGCACCCCGAAGGCTCCTATCAGGAAGCTCTAGTCACCAAAAGTAATCAGACATCCTCTGGCTGTTTACCACGGCTTTGTACGGTCTTCATACCGAGCTGTTTTGTTTGTAATCTCTCAGATGGATCAACACAGCCAACTTTCAACGAGAGCAACGTTCACCGCTAATCCACTGCAAGCTGAGACCCAAGTCAGGCCTAAATCACTAAAGCTTAGATTTTATTTTGTTGTACACATGATGCTACAGCACACGGCTGTTTGTTTTAAAGCTCCTGTCCATTGGGACAAAAAGAAAATAATTTCCTATAAATTTCAAATTGCCACCAATCACCCAACACAAGCCCTGTTTTTAAAGCGTCCAGAGACGGATGTGCGGCTCTGCGTGTACCGTACATCAGATGGACGAGGACTTGGGGAGGGGGGTTGGTGTTGATTGGGGTTATCGTACAGGTTTGGGAACATACAGATAGACTGGATTCTATACCTTATCTGAGCCTCACCGGTGCATGTCAGTGGAGGAAGTGGCTTCTTTTTTTTTTTTACTACATCACTTCATACGTCTCCACTGACCAAACAGTGCGGCACGGCCAAGTGTGAAATTACAGCAAAGGTGTTTTGTGTGGATCTGACAGTGACGCGGCAGTCTGAAGCACGGGGACCTGCTTTCACTGGATGTGTGGAGGTCACGGTTCTCGGTTCTCAAAGACGCTGAGGTTCAGAATGAATAAATAAGTGCTGTGATTTGTGTGTGTAACTTTATTCATGTTCCTGTAACCACAATAGTTTAATATGGAACCAATGAACAACCATGAGGGCTTCAGGGTGTGTTTAATGCACAGGATAAAACGGGTAAGTTCTGCTTCTCGCCAACTGTGAAGTAGGATGTAGGAGATTTCAGACGTGGGTTTCCCCCGTTCCCCTCAAATTGTGTTGAAAAAAAACTCCACCGAACCGTTTCCATTCAATCGTCTTCCTTCTTTTGAGAAACGGCATTATAAAAGATTCAAAACCATTTCCATCCGTCAGCGAACCACAAATCAGTCATTTTAGTCAAGAAATAGAAAAGCAACGCAGCGCGTGTGTCATCAGTTTAGCGCCGCGGTGGCTTTATGAGTAATGGATACACTTTGTCCCGACAGGCTTGCAAACTTTTTTTTTCTGGCGTGTATTTTTTTTTTTTACGGTGCGATGAAGAGAAAGTTCTGTAAAGTCGTTTGGAGAACGGAAATCAGGCGAGCGGAGAAATGTGCAGGAGTTGCATTAAAACTAAAACAACCCTGGGAGAGTTTTTTGACGGCGCTCTTTCCTCAAGCGCTCCAAACGCAACAAAGTGAAAGCTGAGGGAAAAAAAGTTTCCCACAGCAAGAAGTAAAAAGGGTCAGCAGTTACGGCGCCGGCAGAAGAGAAATGAACTCCGAGACCTGGAGGGTTGTGCCGTGTCATATTCACAAGATGAATGCTGCGTTTCAATTGTTTTGTAATGGGATCCGTTAGGCCCGGTTCCAGTGGGCTTTTCTCCTGCCAATCGGAACCTCTCAGAGATGAACCCGAGATATGAGAACCATCGTGGCTTGTTAAACACTGCGTCCATTACAAACCTATACTCACAGGCCACTTTATTAGATACGTTACATTTAAATTACATTTGGTCATTTAGCAGACGCTTTTATCTAAACCAACTACCCGAACTTGATGGCTGGGGTCAGAACGCAGGGTTAATACAGAATCCCTGGAGGGTTAATGGCTTTGCTCAAGGACCCACATTGGTAACGTCAGTGGATTTGAACCTTCAACCTTCAGATTGATAGTACAACACCCTAACCCCTTTGCAACATCTCTGAACAGCGCTCCGTGAGATGTTCAAAGCTTTTTACAGCCTGAGCCTACTTGAAACTTCTCCACAACCTTATTCCTGACCTGTCTGCTGAGTCCTTTGGACGTCACGGTGCTGTTTACTCCCCAATATTCTCTTCCCCGACCCCTGAGGCCCCCACGGAGCAGCTGTATTGTACTGGGGTCAGATTACATACAGGTGGACTCCTTTTAGTCATAGCGGTCATCAGGCAACTTCTGAATGCAATTGGTTGCACTCAGAGAAAAGGGGACTGAATACTTTTGCACATTTCAAAAATATTTTGAATCCTGCATAATTTCACTTCACATTTGTGTACCACATTGTGTCGGTCTTTCACATTCAATTCCAATGAAATCTATTTATGTTTGTGGTTGTAATGTAGATTACAATGACCTGTCCACTGGGAAAAAGTAGATATCAGGCCAGAAATATGTGGACACACTAGTCCTATGGCATACTTGATAGTAGGCAACCCGAGACCCGAGAGGAACCGCCATGCAGCGGCATTATAATGATTGCATTATTCAAATGTTTAAGGCTTTATAAACCCCTCCCACACTTGTATTAAAACTTCATATGCTATTAAATACTTTCTAATCTTCTAATCCTATGGAAATTTAGCAATAAATCGAGCGCAAAATGCCGCAATTGTAACACTTTGGAGAAGTCCGGCTTATTTATAAATCTGGCTTTATTTCTTGAGTTTGTTTTTATTTACAACATGCCGAACAAACGCAGGAATTTACTTTAAAAACAAATCCCCTCAACTTTTTGAATTTGTACCGGACCGTTAGGACCGTAGAACGGTGTGAACTGAACCATGACGTTTGTGTAACGTTGCCATGACATTGTGTACTGACTGTTTACAAGCGTGACTAAGATAAAAAAGCACAAAAATAAACATACAACATGATCATTTACGTCCAACAACACAACACTGATTATTATTCATAAGTGGAATGTTTACAGTGCATGGGGGCGTGGCCTAATATCAAATGACCTATGTAATATGGACTATTGCATTTACCAATTAAACATTACCCACTGGGACACAATTTGTACCTACAGTTTGGTAGGTGATCCATTTCTCTAGTTCTGTTCTATCCATGCACATACAAAGCATCACCTTATATGATTTAAATACCATATTTATTGTTGCGTGATCAGAATTTAACGTGACACAACGGGGGGAGGGTCTAAAATGATCACCGGAAAAAAAATCTTTAAGCTTCCTTTAGAAATCCCACGGCTCTGGAAATCTTCCGAGCGTTCCTTTTAGAACAGAACCCTCCTTAGAAACGAAAACTACTCAGCCCACATTAATTCAACCCACATTACCTTCTCCCCGCAGATCGATGGGCGCCGCTCGCCTTGAAGAATGATCCAATTTCCAACAGTTGCTCAAACATTGTTCAAACACAACAGCAGAGCAAAGCTTACTGGAGCCAGAAAACAGTCTGACTTAGATTTCTTCTATTTTTCTAAGTTTCTTTCATCGTGTGGACTTTGGGACATTCCCCAATCTCACAAAAATCACGTCAAGGTCCCAAAATCTCACGGGCCCCCGTACTCATCTTCAGAGTAGGCCTTTCAATGTGATTTTATGGTACGCCTGTGGTCGGTTTTGCACGTTTACCCAGGAAAGCATTCAGGAGACACTTCGAGGTCCTTAAGTTCATGCTGGAACAGAAAAAGGCCTTCCCCAAACTGTTCCCACAAAGACATGTGCCAGAGTCCAAAAGGCATTACTAGGTGGAGGATTATATACTCCTGTAACAATAAATCTGAATGGAACAATTTAGCATTCAGTCATTAAGAAGCATGTCCCAATACTTTTGTGCATGTAGTGTATTCAGCAAGTTGTATTTAAACGTATGCAGTTGTGATGGTGTTTACTGGGCTGCAGCAGGTTAATCAGCGAGGTGCTGTTTGATTTTCCATTACTGATTCCAAACAAAGCTGCTGGCATCCCCCCCACCCCCCACTGAGGGCACTTACCATTAAGAGTGGCAAAAGCACAATAAACCCATTTTATTATAAATGG
>JAOUQT010058859.1:0-10588 GCA_025769995.1 Xyliphius kryptos | reverse complement strand
CACACACTACTGAGCCTCATTTGAACTTGTCTTGAGGAATTTCCACTGAAGTTGGATCAGCCGGTCATTTGATTTTTGAGTAGGATTCCAAATCATTTACATTCTGATATTTTGATGTTCTTTGGTTCTCAACACACTCCACTATTTACTAAATAAAGATCTAGGACGTGGTATTTTACTGTCCTTTTAATTTTTGAGCAGTGTATAAACTCCAAAGCCATCACTCATTCAAAACTTTCAGTTTGGTTGCAAGTTCTCCAGCGTAGTGCAGAACGGTTATTGTGCTAATAACAGCATACAAACTAACTTACTGCATGTTCTCACCATCTCCGTTCCCTGAAACCTGGAGCTAAAATTCGCTGAATGTCAGGGAGACTGAGGCTAGAACCCGGAGAACAGAACACAGTCCACAGACTCTGAGGTCGTAAAACATGAGCGCACACAACATGGCTGAATGCTAGCAAGGCTAAATTCCACCATCCTTTCAGCGCAGTTGCAGTTCTATGGTAACACTAGCTAAGTCGTAGCATTAGTTCCGTTTCATCGACAGACTGTTTAATGCGTCGGGTACAACCTGCTCTCAGGTTCAAAGGAAACGCGGATAAAAGGGGCCGTCCTCCATCGCCGGGTTTTCGATTGAGACGCGTGTAAGATGCAGTGTTGCTAGCAATTCTGTTGTTAGCTGAACGCGCTGAAGCGCAAACTCCAGGCGGAGGATAACAGCATTAGTTCCAGCTGACTGACGGGAGGAGTACACTCCTGCTTTCCAAACACAAACAGTGGAACCAGACCCAGAACCAGAACTTCAAATCACATCAAATCCTACATACAAAGGCCTGAGGCCTCGAACCATGAGATGCATACGACAAAGTCCCACCCCCTTTTCTCTGCTAAAACAGTGGAATAGCCACACCCGCTTTTCCCCTGCAGAACTATGGGATATGCATAAAAGGAATGTTATACCTAAATAACATCATGATTTAAAAAGGGCGAAGTGTCCTCTCTGGGTCAGGAACGAGCTCTTGCCTCATGTGGAGAAGTTAAAATATCTCGGGGTCTTGTTCACGAGTGATGGTGAGATGGAGCGAGAGATTGACAGGCGAATCGGCGTAGGGTCAGCAGTGATGTGGACTCTGTACCGGTCTGTCGTGGTGAAGAAGGAGCTGAGCCACAAGGCGAAGCTCTCGATTTACCGGTCGCTCTACATTCCTACCCTCTCCTATGGTCATGAGCTTTGGGTAATGACCGAAAGAACGAGATTGCGCCTCCCCAGGGAGGTGTTTCAGGCCAGTCCTGCTGGCAGGAGACCTCAGGAAAGACCCAGGCCACGCTGGAAAGATTATATCTTCCGGCCGGCCTGGGAATGCCACGGAATCCCCCCAGTTGAGCTGGTCAAGGTGGCTGGGGAGAGGGACGTCTGGGCCACTCTACTTGGGTTGCTGCCCCCGCAACCCAAAACCCGGACAAGCGGAAGATAATGGATCGATGGAACATCATGATTTCATCTGCAGCGCTGGTTAATGATCCAGATGTGGAACAAAAGATAAAACTTAACTTTTCTGCGTTGAAATCATGGTTTGAGAGCGAAGTCTCCACAGTGACACCTGGTGGAGGGGGCATCATGAATGCTGTTTGTAATCAGGTGGGGGCTTTAATACAAACATGTAAATGATAAGACCCTCACACAGCAGCACGCAGCCCCAGGATCTCATTTAAACCATCAGGGTCCTGGTACTGAATGTTTCAGATGCCCTCCCCCTCCCCCACCTCATCCAGCCTGTATATAAAGTGCTAACTCAGCGCTGTGTGCTTCATATTCATAAATCAGAACATAACCATATTTTTCCTATTTCTCTATTTTGTGCTAAACATCTGATTGCGTCCCTCTCGCCTCCGACTCCTATCTGAACTCTGATTGGTGCAGATTTACAGGTTATTGTGTTCCTGCAGGATTAATGATTTATACACCATTCCAATTTATATGTAGATGAAGGTGATAGAGACGTCTGTGTCCAACGCTAATGCTAACACGCCTTTATCTCACCCGCTGAGGAACCGAGGAGAAGGATAGAGCACACACACACAGACTCTCTCTATGTATACATATATACTGTATAAACACACACACACACACATTGGATTATGGAAGGCCCATTGTCCAGTTTATTATTCTCATTTTCCCCAAAGAAGCTAACTGCTGAAATGGCGCAGCGTGTGTGCGTTAGCCTGTGTAGGACAGGTGGTGGCGTACGGCGTGTATGGAAGCAGATATCAGCTGTTCTGAGTCCAGAAACGTTATTGAATTGTTTATGTTTGGTGAGCCTCCGGGGGGATTTGGGATCAATGCTAGCAGCTTGCTAATTCGCTACAAGGCACCTTTTAAGCCAAAGCTGTTGTGATTGATCTGCATTTGCTTCATCCCTCGGCTTTGAGGCGCTAAATAATGATGGAGAAAAAAACAAAGGAAAGTGTCCGCGTAAAAAAATCTCGTTTTATCTCTCAGTCATTCTCAGTTCCACCGAAACCAGGCGATTAAAATGCTAATGCTAGCGAGCGTCGTGAGAGAAAAGTCAAAGGTCGTATCTGATGTTAGAAGAACAGAACACGCCTCCGACGTGCCAATGAAATTTAATAAGGGTGGCTCAAAGGAGAGAAAATGCAACGAGGCTGAACGTCTACCACAAACTTTACATTTCATTGTTAAAGAATTTCATTTATACTGTAGTGTTTAAAATTATAGCAGTCCAATATGACAAACCAGATTAATCCCTTGCATTTCTTCTTGAAGCCTTAGAGATGTGGGTCGTTCGAGTTGATTGGGGAGGGTAAAACTCACAAAGAAGTGCGGACAATAACAGGCTGTTCAGCTAAAAAGATCTCCATTGCTTTAAAATGGAGAGCCAAACCAGAGAGACTTAGAAAAAAATGGAAGACCATTCGAATGGATCGAAGAATAGGCTCAGCCAATGATCAGCTCCAGGATAATCAGACAGTCTGAAGTTAGCTGTGAGTACTGTGACCGTTTGAAGACGTCTTGAAGCTAATCTAGAAGCAAAGAAGACAATCTGCCAAAGGCAACATCAACCGGCCTAAAGAGAAATGAGAAACATATTGTGGACTGATGAATGTTAAATTATTCTTTTTGGGTCCAAGGGCCACAGACAGTTCGTTAGATGAACCCCAAACTCTGAATTCAAACCACAGTACACTCTGAATACAGTGAAGCATGGTGGTGCAAGCATCATGATGTGGGCATGTTTTTCTTACTTTGGTGCTGGGCCTGTTTACCGCATACCAAGGATTATGCTTAAGATTATCAGAATACTTAAACAGATCATGTTACCTCACGCTGAGGAGGAAATGCACTTGAAATGGGTGTTTCCACAAGGCAACGACCCAAAACACACCAGTAAACCAGCAGAATCTTGGTTCCAGTCCAACAAAATTCAGATCATGAAGTGGCCAGCCCAATCCCCGGACATTAATCCGATAATAAAACTAGTGGGGTGACATCAAAGATGCTGTTTCTGAGGCAAAACCAAGAAATACGAATGAATTGTGGGATGTAGCCCAAACATCTGGACTGGAATACCAATTGAAAGGTGCCAGAAGTTGTTGGACTCTATGTAACACAGATGTGAAGCGATTCTAAAAAACCGTGTCTATACAAAGAAATATCAGATCAGTGATTCACAGGAACGTTCCAAGAACGTCCCGAGAAGGACCTGTTATGTGTTTCTGACTGAAGCTGATTTTGTTGTTATTGGTAACCAGAGCGCGTTGTGTTTACAGGTGTGTTGGTGCTGCTGTGTCGGTTCAGATGAATGACTGAGATGTTCCTGAGTATTCTAAAAATAAAGAACTCAGAATCATCGAATTACCAAATTAAACTGTTAAACATTTTGTATTTATAGATGCAAAAATAGAAAGACAGTTGATTCTCTGCTTTGTTCAACTTCCTTTGATCCCAAATCCAATCAAACCTTTCGAGTCATTAGGAGTGTGTGTGTGTGTGTGTTATTTAATTATGATAACAGTGATGGTGCTGCACAGTGTGTGTATTTTGTAAAGATGAAAGCGAGAGGTAATGGCAGTGTGAGTGGAGGTAATGTTTGGCAGCTCTCTGGGGAAGAAGCTCGTAATTATATTTCACTCCAGTTTCAATTAAACGCTACATTATTACATTTCTTTATTTTTAATCCACTTTAAATAGAGTTCTGCTTCTGCTGCTGTTACTGTTACACACACACACACACACACACACACACACACACACACACACATATTCCAACACACACACACACCCATCCACACACACACACTCACACCCAAACACACACACACCCAAACCTACACACACCCTCCAACACATACACTCACACCCAAACACCCCCCCACACACACACACGCACACATACGCACACATGTCCACCTCCCCCCACCCCCACCCTCGTACAACCGCCAGTACAACCGATTTTTAAAACTCAGTGCAGCGTCACTCTAACCTTCGTATAACCTTCAGGAGCGAATGTTAGGATGGAGATCTGTCTCTTTATGAAAGCAGGGTGAGCGAGTAGAGGAGAGAGAGTGAAAATACATCAGCGGTTGAGAAAATGAGAAGTAAGTTAATGAAATAAACGAAGCGTTAAAGATTCTGCTGTGGATTTAATTAAAAACGGTTATCAGACATTAACCATTAAAAACTCGTTAACCTGAACCTGAGAGGCTGAGAGTCAGGAGTCATTTACCCAAATATATTCTGATTCATTCACTTAATCATTTGCTGAACCACTTAATGATTCACTGATTCAGTCACGCAATCACTTTGCACCACTTAATGATTCACTGATTCATTCACTTAATCATTTGCTGAACCACTTAATGATTCACTGATTCATTCACGCAATCACTTGCTGCACCACTTAATGATTCACTGATTCATTCACTTAATCATTTGCTGAACCACTTAATGATTCACTGATTTATTCACGCAATCACTTGCTGCACCACTTAATAATTCACTGATTCATTCACTCAATCATTTGCTGCACCACTTAATGATTCACTGATTCATTTAAAGGATCATTTACATAATTCAGTCAAACATTAAATGATTTATTTGCTGACTGTTCACCAAATAAGAAATGATGAATCAGAATCCTCCCTTGAATCATTTGCACATGGGAATTCACTGATTCACATTCACACGTCCTGAACGTCACTTAAATACAGATAAAACAATAGATTGTAGATTATTAATCAGTCCCCCAAAACTGGATCAGCTGTTTGTTCTCAGGACGTTCCGTTAACAGAATAAAGAACATATTAAAGAAAGACGAGAATGATTTCAGAATGAGAAATAAAGTTACAGGAACTGTTCAGCTGCAAACGTCAGTCATTAGTCCTGAAAATGAAGGAACAGGTTCCATATCACTCAATCACCGTGGGGGGGGGAGTGATTTTTGTAGTGGAAACATGCAGAATGGATGGAGATACGGTGAGTCTGTTAGAGATGCGTTATGAAGGGAATGAATCCTGGTGAGGAAATCAGAATATCGGGCGACCGGAGGAACATCATGGTTCCTCTGTTTCAGAACCCACCTGGATGGTGGATGTAAAGTCCATTACAGATCTGTCCTGATAGAGGTGACGGGGAGCCAGATGGACCGGGGACGGGAAATAGCAATCCGTTATGGGGTGCATCAGGGCTCTGTGCTGGGACCTGTAGCATTTCAGAATAAGTGAAGATCCCAGCGGTGAGTATAACCATACATAACATGAATTAAAGTATGTGGACACCCGAACATTGAGCAGTTAATCGTGTCTTGACCTGACTGATGTGCAACATTTAAAAACAATATTAAAAATGTTTAAAGTCGTATCTTGAACGTTATCGTCACTGAATCTGAGGTTTCTGTTGGAAGGTCCACACCACTGATGAAGGGATGGACAAAGACGTTCATCATTTCCAAAACCACTTATGTAAGCATATCAAACCCGGTTCCCAAACTCCAGCGCACAACTCTGGCGTATTGTTTTTTCTTTCTGTTCTGAAGGAGGTTTGTGAGAACGGTAACCATGGCCGAGCACCTGTGCCGGTTATGAGAGCTGGTTATAATCCCCTGTAAGCTGCTGTTTAGCACACTTTATGTTTTAGTGATGATGGGGTAATTGGGCGTGCGATGGAACTGTTGAAAAGGTTAATTAAAATGGCATTATGGGCCACGGGGATCGATTAGAAATGCCATGCTGCTTTACACTCGCTTCTTCTAGGGTTTGTACGGAGCAGGCCTCCGTTTCAGTCGGTGCCACGGTGAAGCGCAATTCTGCAGTACTGAGGACCAGCACGTAAAAACCTGCCAACAATTTACTAATACAGCATCTACTACTTAATAATTCAACAATTTAGTATGTTCTCCCTTACTTTCAGGTCATTCATTCATATATTATCTTCTGCTTATTCCTTTATGAGGGTCATGGGGGGGTTCCCCATGCCCATCCGGGGGTCTCGGGCGCTGGGCAGATACACCCAGGACAAAGTGCCAATCCAACACTGGGTACACACTCACTCACACAGCCACACACACACACACACACACTATACAGGGCAATTTAAACATTCAACTTAACTTGAAGCAATGTTTTTGGAATGTGGGAGGAAACCCACTCAGACATGGGGAGAACATGGAAACTCCACCCAGATTGGGATTTGAACCGGGAATCCCCAGCACTGAGAAACGAACGTGCTAACCACTAAGCCACCGTGGGGAGAACATGTAAGGTTAAATAATAAAAGATGAAGACATAAAGTGTAGCAACAGATACAGTGTGCATACTTTTAATGATTAAGAGCAGTTAATATACAACATTCTAATACAATATGCTTCATTGATCCTTTTACTCATTTGTTTATGTGTTTACACCGATGCTCTTCTGTATGCCGAGGGTGCGTGTAAAATGTGCGCAGGGCGAAAACAGACAAAAAAAAAGTGATGCTGTTTTACGGGATGGGATTCTTTGTTTTCAATTCAGCGTTTTATCACTTGTACTGGGAGAGCGCATGTTAAAACCAGCAGGGGGCCAGACAAGAGTGAGAGATATCAGTGGGTCCAGGAATAAACTGCTAAAAGCTAAAAATAAACATTGATATGCCTTTTTTTCGATACTTACATAGACATATGTAAACTAAATGACTATTTATTCAGTTGACTTGCATTTGTGTGTGAGACTAAGAGCTGTCCTTGCCACCAGTGAGCTGACCTACATCTCCCAATCTTAGATGCTCATGTGATGCCCTGATTGGCTCCACCAGGGTCACAAGCTTGTGCAAGTAAACTACTGAAAGATAAAGTGAGGAAGGGAAAAATGTGTGGTATCAGATCCATTATCAAGATTTAATTTACTTTGTTTTAAATCTATATCGCTATTGAATGGATAACACCCACATACAGTACATGTATGTATCAAAATGAACACATGCTAACGCCGCACACCAATAAATCAACATTTAATTCATTCATTCATTCATTCATTATCTTCCGCTTATTCCTTTATGAGGGTCGCAGGGGCCCATCCAGGGGAGAACGTCTCGGGCGCTGGGCAGAAACACCCAGGACAGGGCGCCAATCCATCGCTGGGTACACACACACACACACACACACACACACACACATTATACAGTGCAATTTAGAGCATTCAATTTACCTTCATGTTTTTGGAATGTGGGAGGAAACCTACACAGACACGGGGAGAACATGCAAACTCCAATAAATTCACTACAATAAGTTTTTTTTAAAAGTAAATAAAAGTAAATACTGATCACTGCAATCTGTACATTGTTGTCTCTACTAGGGTTGCAGTGAGGTTCCCCATGCCCATCCAGGAAAGAACGGGTTGCCAATCCATCGCTGGGCACACACTCACCCACTCACACATCTACACACACAAACACAATCTATACAGGACAATTTAGAGCATTCAATTTACTTTGAATCCATTTTTTTGGACTGTGGGAGGAAACAGGAGAACCCGGAGAAAACGCATGCGGAGACGGGGAGAACATGGAAACTCCACTCAGATCTGGATTCAAACCAGGAATCGAACCAGAGACGAATGTGCTAACCACTAAACCACCGTGCCGCCCAAGTCAAGAAGTTAAGGAGAAAAAAAAGTCTCCATACTCTTTGTGTGTAAGATTGTTTCCATTCACACAACTCATATACAACTCGTAGCTGACGAGCCTGAATCTCTGTAGTGCAGCGTGACTGTCTTCACTTTGAAGCGAGCGAGTGGTCTGTTAATCTTGTATCTGAACTGAGTTGTTGGTCATATTCTCCATTTCAATCCAGCTGTGTCACTTCCTCAGGGAGCAGAATTTCCAAAACAATAAAATCCAATAACAGTCAATTATCTTTGATGAGTGCATGCAGACCTGAGGATAAAGATTGTGGGAAATTAAAGAGTTGCCCTTAAACGTCGTCACCAGGAGTCAGATTGGTACTTTTGACCTGCTCACACTTGATGAAAAACGTTTATTAAAGCAGATAAAATGACTTCCAAAACCTGTTACTGTTACTCATTTTTATGAATTTAAATTGTTAATTGCAATGTTAAAGCAAACAAAAGCTTAAATGTGATTTTTACTAAAAAAAATTCACATTTAAAACTCAGTATTTTGAAGTTCATGGGGGAGATCATGGAAACTGCACCCAGATTGGGATTCGAACTGGGAATTCATTTTATTTGGTCTTTTTTTAACACACTTTGTTAAAAAAAAAAAATAAATAAATAAATAAATAAAATAAATAAAAAAAACTTAAAACAACTGGGTCACGACCTTTTCTTTTAATTTTTTTTAATAAAGAGATTAAATGATAAAGTGATCTATTTTGCATACTGTACTTACACACAGAGCAGTGTGTCCACATTAAAAACAGTGAAATACACACATACACACACACTGGTGTAGTGAGCACACGTGCCCAGAGTGGTGGGCAGTCCTGTATATGGTGCCCTGGGAGCAATTGGGGTTAGGTGCCTTGCCCTAGGGCACTTCAGGCATAATACTTGGTAGGGCCAGGAATCAAACGGGGACCTGCAGGTCACAAGGTTTGTCCCTTAACCAGAAATTTTCACAGTATTTCTTGTGCCATTGAACTCTATGGGTGGAATTATAGTTTTCCTTCTGAGTGCAGCAATACGAGCTGAGAGGAATATCTTCAAAAGACTCCAGAAAGCCTCTATAGAACTATTGAACAATTAAAGTATTTGTGAGGTCAGACTTTGATGATGGATAGACAAGAAGTCCTGGATCACAATTAAGTGTTCCACTTCATCTTGAGTGGCTTTTAGTACAAGGCGTCTTATAGGGCTCTGGATTTCTTACTTTGTAGATAGTGCAACAGTCATGTCAGTATAGGTAGACCTTCCCCAAAATTATGTCTATATTTTTATAAAATGTGTACAGAGTGTGTTTTGCTGCAGTGATAAAAAAATAAAAGCTCCTCTTTATTTTTGTTACTTAATTTGGTCTCCATGATGTGCAAAAACTTTATAACAATCCAGAATTTTCTCTTATGCGTTTACTCAAACACAATCTTTTGGGAAAAAAACATAATAGGAATTATGTTAGGTAGGAATAATAACATATTTGAATATCAAAACAAATGAAAGTGACCATCAAAGGAATACTTTTAATCAAAAAAATCTGTTAATTGCGTGAAACTAAATCTATGACCGTGTTGTAAAGAAATGTAAAAAAAAAATGGTATAAATTTTGTATGTTCTTTAACTGTATTGAGTGGATGCACTTGGATGCATAATTCTCAAACTATGATTCATGCTGTTAATTTTACGTTTCACAGAGCAGCCTGTACAGTGTATTGTTATGTTTTGGCGCCCTCTCATGGAAAACCTTTTTTAACTCATATTTTATTTTGCTGAGAAATAGAACAGTCGGAGAAAGTATCAGGTGGTGTAATGTGTGTCTGAAGCAAAAGTTTCATTTATATGGCATGATACACACAGAGGAATTTGTCCTCCACATTTAACCTATCCATGCAGTGACACACACACACACACCAGTTCACCAGATGAACATGTGACCTGAGTGGTGGGCAGCCCTGTACACAGCATTCAGTGAGCAATTGGGGTTCGGTGCCTTGCTCAAGGGCAAAACAGCCATAAAACTTGGTGGCATCAGTTTACACTATTATGTACAGTATACACTATAATACTTACACTATCATGTCTATTTAGCATTATGTTATAAATTACCACAGTTACTTTCCAGTTTAATTTTTTGACTAAAGCCTTTGACTCTCACCCATTTAAGGTCACAAGTATCATCTTTTATTATGCAATAAAAATTTTTAGGCTATTTTAATTTTTAGTCTATAAGATTATATAAAAGTAAATTTGAAATTATTAATTTATTTGAAGATTTCCAATTGCCTTGGTTTTTGGTAAAATATTTACTATTCTAAAAATATTAAATATACTGTATATACTGTTCAAAAAAATAAAGGGAACACTAAAAGAACACATCCTAGATCTAAATGAATAAAATATTTATTTAAAAGATATATTC
>JAOUQT010058850.1:0-10588 GCA_025769995.1 Xyliphius kryptos | reverse complement strand
ACAGGAAGCCAATGGAGAGAGAGGAGGAATGGAGTGACATGAGTTCACTTTGGCTGGTTGAACACGAGTCGGGCTGCTGAGTTTTGGACCAATTGCAGAGGTCTGATTGTTGAATTCGGGAGACCGGCAAGAAGAGCATTATAATAGTTGAGCCGGGATAGGATGAGGGCCTGGACCAGCAGCTGAGTAGCCTGTTCTGTTTATTAAAGATATTTATTACTTATTAGAACACTGTCCCTAGGGGGGAAAAACAACCCATTTTGTTACGAAAATTATTTTTAGTAGTTTGAATTGCTTATGGAGGGTGGTACTGTGGCTGAGTGGTTAGTACGTTCGCCTCACCGCGCTGGGGATTTCCAGTTCGAATCCCAATCTGGGTGGAGTTTCCGTGTTCTCCTCGTGACCACGTGTTGCCCCTCTAAATTGCCCCTGTATAGACTGTGTGTGCCCAGTAATAGAGTGGCACCCTGTCCTTGGTGTATCTGTTAAGCACCCAAACATTCTCCCCTGGATGGGCATGGGAAACCCCCTCACAACCCTAGTAAAGGATTAAACAGCGGATAATGAATGAATAGATGAATTGTTTATGGGGCTGTGTAGAGGACCCTTCTTAAAACTTTACTAAATGTGGTTGCCGAGTGTAAATGTGAGGCTGGGAAGTGAGTTGTGTGTTGCATATGCATAGCAATAACTGGCTGATGGTCATCTAAGAACCAAAAGGTCTTGTCCTCAGCAGTCTTTGCAATCTCAGCTGTGCTAGTTTAAATGCAGCAGAGAAAGGAGTCCAAAAACCACTGCCCCCCTTTCCAAAATGTACTTACAATCAAAAGTATTTAAACAGTATACATTTTTATTTTGACATTTTCTTCTAAGCCAATAAATAAATATATCTTTCTACAGTTGCAGTTCTTATGCAGCTTATTGTCTATAAACAAACACCATGTGAAAATTGTCGTTTTGCTATTGCACATTACTCATGGCTTGTCTAAAAAGAGCAAATTGAATACGCCTGTTTGTCAAACAAAAGAGTAATGCATGAGTAATGAGAAAAACCGGGGTCGGAGTTTATTTTTTTATTTTATTTTTATTTTTTTAAAAGCCTGTTTAGATCTTATAAGTTGCCCTATATTGCCAAAAGTATTCGCTCACTTGTCTTGACTCACATACCAGCTTAAGCGCACTGGTGCAGATTCATGTTGGAAGAGGAAGGGGCCAGCTCCAAACTGTTCCCACAAAGTTGTCATGGGAGCATAGAATTGTCCAAAATGTCTTGGTGCGCTGAAGCATTTAGGGTTCCTTTCACTGGAATTAAGTTGCCAAGCACAGCTCTTAAAAAACAACCCCTCCACCAATTTTTACACTTGGCACAATGCAATCAGACAAATACCGTGCTCCTGGCAACCGTCAAACCCAGACTTGTACATCAGATTGCCAGATAGAGAAGCGTGATTTGTCACTCCAGAGAACCCGTCTCCACTGCTTGAGAGTCCAGTGGCGACGTGATTTAAACCAGGGCCTCCGACACTTTACATTGCACTTGGTGATCTATGGCTTGGAGGGCTGCTCAACCATGGAAACCCATTTCATGAAACTCTAATCTGAGTGGAGTTTCCATGTTCTCCCCGTGTCTGCACAGGTTTCCTCCCACATTCTAAAAACATGGATTCATGGTAAATTGATTGCTCTAAACTTCCCCATATAGTGTGTGTATGTATGTATGTGTGTGCCTATCAATGGATTGACGCCCTGTCCTGCCCAGCGCCCAAAACGTTCTGCCGTGGATGGGCATGAGGAACCCTGACTTTTGCAGGATTAAGCGAATAAGCGCTGCTACTTCACAGATTTTCGTGGGGGTGACATTCCAGGGACCCCTGCGATTGGAGAAAATCTGTGAAGGTGAGGAACTACTGTACTGAGGAATCATTATTTGGAAAGGCGTAAAATCATAAGGTAAATGTGTATTTACCTTACAAATAGTATAAATCATATTTAACTAAGAAAATAAGAACTAAGCAACTAAGAAAATTGTCCCACTTGCTCAGAGGAAGTGGTGGCTCAGTGGACAGGGTGTTGGACTATCAATCTAAGGGTTGTGGTTTCAAAACACGGGTCCACTGAAGTTACCATTGTGGATCCTTGAGCAAGACCCTTAACCCTCATTGCTCCAGGGGGCAGTATCAACCATGTATTCTGATTCAAACCAAGTTGGGGTACTTGTAAGTCGCTTTGGATAAAAGCATCTGCTAAATAACTAAATGTAATGTAAATGTAAAAAACTAAGAAATGATTCCTCATGTCTAATGTTTAGTGATTCTAAAACAGTACGCACCTTAAAACAAGAGACTACACCACTAAAGCATCGCTGTGCTGGGAATGATCCACCACCCACATTTTAACATGCCTTCTAAGATGTTGATAGGTGTGCTGGATTCACCACATTCATCATATTTGACCAATAACTCACCTATATATGTATACAGGTTGTCAATAATATATTCAATGTCTAAGGGTATAAGCTGAATACTTTTTGTTGTATAGACACACAGTGCTGTTTATTTACCAGAGGACTTGACATTGCAGCGGGAAGAGGTACGAAAGAGGAAGCTGTTGGGTTTGGGAGCAGAACCGGTGGGAGAACCGGGCTTAGCAGAGGGGGAATCTAAAAATGAATAATTAATGTTACATTTATGTTACATAATAATATCAAAATGAAATTTTAATTCTAAAACGATTAGGATTTGAATGAAAACGGTCTGTAGTTGATATTATACCTGTACGACTAGTTGAACGCTGTAGCGAAACCGACTGAACAGAGACAGGAATCTGATCCACAGTCTGTAGATACACAGAAACAAAGCAGAAACTAGCAAAAACGTGAAGTGAAAACAAAAAGCAAATATGTGACAAGATTTAAAAAGAAGAAGTGGAAATAAAAGAGACACACCACAGATCTCTGGCGCAGGCCATTAACAGATACCACGCTGTCTGTAGACTCACCACTAGAGGGAGACAGAGACCAAACTTTCAATTACATTTACATTATTTTGATAAAATTTCATAAGAATTTTTCACATAAGTTTTACAAGGTACCTGGAAGTAACTTACACTCCGATTTAAAATCCAGGTCTTTCTTTAACAAATAGATAAAGTTCTTCAGCAGACTTAAGGGAATATAAAGCCTCTTAAGTGCCTTACAATTATGTTGCTATTCATGCACGAGGATACAAAGCAACCAGTTATCAGTGGTTTAATAAGTTCCTCATTGAAACTCTCTCTTAATGTTCTAATCAGCATTGCCTCATCTGCACAACCTCGTTTTAATTTAACGCATTTGCAGTATCAATATTCAGACTTCTGCAGAAGTTTGGTGCAGTGAACATAGATACACATACACTCAGGAGATCATGGTAACAAACATGGTACTTAACACAAATTAGGGCTTCTGCTATTGTAACCCATCCCTCAAAACTTTTAAAGCAGTGTGCAGTTTACAGTGCTCTTTCTGCTCACCACAATTGTACAGAATGCTTATATAAGACACTGTCAGCTAATACAATTGTGGACGTTCTCTGCTGACTTCCAATCAATTAGCCGTTTTTCATTTGCAGGGACACTGATGCAGTGAGGGGGTTTTAGTGCAGCGGTAATTTCATTTAAAGACTTCAGTGACACTGCTGGGATAGGAATAATGCACCAACCAAATTATACCCACTCTTTAGTGGTACTATGGGGGACTAACACAGTATGTACTGTAGTCCACAAACAGATAGACAACAGCCGGAAATTGCAAAAAATTGTGTGTCCAAATATTTGATGTGAATAATAACTTAAATAGCCAATAACCAATTAAATAGCAATCAGCATTATTTATAACTGCCTGTCTGTATTTGCATGAGTCTACACAATATACACCATACTGCTGACATCACATGGTTTCAAAGTGATTTACAAGTATCATAAGCTGATGGTTGGGCTCTGAGCACAGGGTCATCCACATACTAACCCTGAACCAATGAGGGTTAAGTATCTTGTATGAAGGTCCACGACCACCAACCTATAAACTGATAGTCCCACACCCTATACATTGAGCTAGCACGCCCACCATGTCCATATCCATGCCAAATCCTGCATGAATGATCGATACAAAGGGATACAGACGATCCCCAAAAAGTTATTTTTGTACATGATATATATTGTAAAAGTGATAAAGTGAATCATATTGCCCAATATACATACAACTTTACAACAAACACACGTTCCCAGAGCGGTGTTCAGCCTTGTATACCGCGCCTGGTGAGAAATTTGGGTTACACGCCTTATTTCAGCTATAGCACATTGTGAGAATGGAAATCGAACCAGGGACCGTCAGGTTGCAAGAGTGGTTCCTTAAACAAAAGATTTCGACTGCCCCAGCAGAACGGAGTATGTTCACAAATTACACAAAATAATAAAAGTTTGATTTTACAGTGGGCGGCCTGGTGGCTTAGTGGTTTGCCTCTCAGCACTGGGGATTACCGGTTCAAATCCCTATCTGGGTGGAGTTCTACCTGCATCTGCGTGGGTTTCCTCCGGGTTTCCTCCCACATTACAAAAACATGAAGGTAAATTGAATGCTCTAAATTGCCCCTGTATAGTGTGTGTATGTGTGGCTGTGTGTGTGTGTGAGTGTGTACCCCGCGATGGATTGGCGCCCTGTCCTGGGTGTATCTGCCCTCATGAAGGAATAAGCGGAAGATAATGAATGAATGAATTAATTATTTATTCATGGATATGGTATAATGCCTATATTAAATATTAATAGTTTACTGTAAAAATCAATATGTTGTCTTGTTTAGTCTAAAAAGTCTTAGTAAGCATTTTGAAAAATCCATTTCGATAAATACTAAAATTGTTGTTTAGTGCACTTTGTATTCCAGCAGATCAAACTACTTGGCTTGAGTCCCTTCACATAAACTTTGCTTGTTCCATATACACTGTCTGATCAAAATAACAACAAGGCTCCAGTTTGGATGTGATAAAGTGATCCATTTTGCCCAATGTACTCACACACAGAGGAACTTGTCCTTTACATTTAACCCATCGGTGCAGTGAAACACACTGTGAAGTTAAAACTCTATACGGCAGCAGGGAACTGTTGGGGTTAGGTGCTTTGCTCAAGGGCACTTCAGCCATAGTACCTGTTGGGACCGGGAATCAAACCGAGAACCTACAGGTCGCAAAGCTGGTTCTTCAAGCACAAGCCTACATTTTCGATCCACACCGTCTGACCAAAAAATGAAGGCCACAGTTTGGACGTCTTCGTGTTCTGTTGAGAGGTTTATAGACTTGGTAAGGTTTTAATAAACTGGTCTTCATGAAGTCCTGACCGTCTACAAATCTTAGTGATGCTGGAGAAGAGTTCATAAAGTGGGAAGTACAATTTGTGGTTCAAAAACACTTTACACGGTCTAAACTTGTTACAACACAGCACGGCAAATTTGTAATGAAAAAAAATCCAATGAAACTAGTATTTTTGACTCTTGTACATAGAACATACCTGTATCAAGGCAGTGAATATGAGATATTGCACTGATACATCCAATAAATATGTATGATTTTAGTACCACAAGTATAAGTACGTGGTCATAATCAGCTGTTTAAAGCTCTTAATTTATTTAAGCACTGTGGTATGAATGTAACTTTCACATATAGGTATATATGCCTCAGATACATGCGGTCCCAAAGGTCAGTATGAGATCGCATGCAAGCCACATATACTGTCAACCACAGGCAACATGACATAGGCATTAGCTTTCTTACCACGACACACTTCCTGTTCCCGCCTGTTTGCCTGCTGCTGCTGACAGACTTCCTGTTTTCACTGCTGTCTTCTGCAAACTGGAAGTGAAGAGTATGAAATAACCCCATCAGAACATACACAATATTGCCAAAAGTATTTGCTCACCCATCCAAATGAACAGAATCGGGTGATCCAATCACTTCCATGGCCACAGGTGGACAAAATCGAGCACTTACACATTGCGGACTGTTTTTACAAACATTCGTGAAAGAATGGCTTGTTCTCAGGAGCTTAGTGAGTTCTAGCAAGGAACTGTATTAGGATGTGTGACAAATCCAGGTGTAAAATTTCCTCACTCCTAAATTTCCAGTCAACTGTCAGCTGTATTATAAGAGAATGGAAGTGTTTGGGAACGACAGCAAATGTGGCCACGTAAACTGACAGAGCGGGGTCAGCGGATGCTGATGCACATAGTGCGAAGAGGTCGCCAGCTTTCTGCAGTCAATCACTACAGAACTCCAAACTTCATGTAGCCTTAAGATTAGCTTAAGAACAGTGCGCAGAGAGCTTCATGGAATGGTTTCCATGGCCAGGCAGCTGCATCCAAGCCATACATCACCAAGTGCAATGCAAAGCATCGGATGCAGTGGTGTAAAGCACGCTGCCACTGGTCTCTAAAGCAGTGGAGACGCGGTCTCTTGAGTCACGAATCACGCTTCTCCATCCGACATTCAGATCGACAAGTCTGGGTTTGGTAGTTGCCAGGAGAACCGTACCTGTCTGACAACATTGTGCCAAGTGTACAGTTTGGTGAAGGGGGAATTGTGGTGTGGGTTGTTTTTCCAGGAGCTGGGCTTGGTCCCTTAGTTCCAGTGAAATGAACTAAGCATACCAAGACATTTTGGACAATTATATGCCCTTTTTGGAAACAGTTGGAGCTGGCCCCTGTCTTTTCCAACATGACTGTGCACCAATGCACAAAGCAAGGTCCAGAAAGACATGGATGAGTCTGGTGAGAATGAACATGACTGGCCTGCACAGAGTCCTGACCTTAACCCAGTAGAGCATCTTTGGGATGAATTAGAGCAAAGAATGAGAGTCAGACCTTCTCATCCAACATCAGTGGGTGACCTCACAATTGCGCTTCTGGAATAATGGTCAAAATTTCCTATAAACACACTCCTAAAATACTTTTGGCAATAGTGCACATGGGCTGGACAATAAAACTGAAACAGCTGGTTTTAGACCACAATCATTGATTAGTATGGTGTAGGGCCTCCTTTTGCGGCCAATACAGTGTGAAATCGTCTTGGGAATGACCTCTACAAGTCCTGCACAGTGGTCAGAGGGATTTTAAGCCATTCTTCTTGCAGGATAGTGACCAGGTTACTACGTGATGCTGTTGGAGGATAACGTTTCCTGACTTGCTCCTCCTAAACCCCCCAAAGTGGCTGAATAATATTTAGATCTGGTGAGTGTGCAGGTCATGGTTCATCAAAGCAATTGTTTGAACTCTGCACCCATAATGTTGTGTGGATTGCAATATTTGGAGCAAAACTGTGCTCTTATCCTGCTAACTGAACCTTTACACTCCGCTCTTACTGCTGCAATGTGACATTAATGAAGACTGAACACCAGGCTGCTCCAATTTGCCCATAAAACCTTCCACACTTAGTTTCATTGTCCAACCCCTGTATATATTTATACTGTATAAACATATATGTATAGTTTCCTGATGGCCAGGTACTATTTGAATTATGTATTAGTTGTTAGCGTGTTCTCCTCTCAGCGCTGGGGGTTCCCTGATCTAGGTGGAGTTTCCATGTTCTTCCTGCGTCTATGTGGGTTTTCTCTGGATTCTCCGTTTCTTCCCACAGTCCAAAAACATGGCTATAAATTGGATTGGCTGCTCGAAATTGCCCCAAATAATGTTTGAGTGAGTGTGTACCCAGCGATGGATTGGCTTGAAATGTGCTCTGGATGGGCATGGGGAACCTCCCCGCAACCTTTGTAGAGGATTAAGCAGAAGATAATGAAATGAACGAGGGGATATACTAGTGGACTACCCATGCTGCTCCACAGGGGAGAACTTGATAACAATTCAAAAGTTTTTGTTGACATGTAAAAGTGGAGTGAGGTTTGTGGCAATTAAAAATCTGAAATTAATATGTAGAATGAATATAGTGGGAGTTGTGACTACGGTGTCCACGCAGTTGCTTTCTTGCGTGAATTTATCAGTAAGTTTTCCAAGTACATGTTTTCAGCCTTGTAGGTACTCGGGAAGACCCCGATGGGATTTTGCATTTGATGGCGATATCAAACGAACCATCGAATGTAGGAAGGTGAGAAGTACTTGGTTTATCCAAGGACATGATGGGGAATCACAATGCCAAGTTTCAGCCTTGTAGATACTCAGGAAGTGGGAGAATTAGTGGTGAGTGGGTCAGTGAGAGCTTTGGTATTTGGAGATTCTTAGCAATGACATTGCATTGGTGTTAGTGTGTGTCCTGCGAGTGTGAGTGAATTAGACACAGCAGTGCTGTTGAGCCATCATCCACTGATCATTGATGAAGGTTTAGACGACGTCTGATCCCATGTCCAAAATTGTTACATGCACAAGGTGGCGCTATAAGGTAAATGTGTCTATTAATGTTTAAAAACTCCAGCAGTATTTATAACACTTACCCCTATGTCAAGCTCACTGCAGGGCTGATGTATGGTGATCCTATGGGGGTCCTGACTATTACAGAACAGAGTAAAGTTGACTAAGTATATAAATCAACAGAGAAATGGCAGGTTGTAACTATAGAACTGTAAAATGTTTTAACATGGATGGACAAATGAAAATAATGTTTAATCGGTTCTATGAGATACCTCGGTTTTAACCTCGGTTTTATTTATGAACTGAGTACTGATGCGGACATTATTCTTGAGAAAGAAAAACATTCGTTCAAAGCTGTTTCTAAACACCCAGAAAGAAAAAAAAAATCTATATAGAAATTATAAATAACACATTTTAAAGATTATATTTTTTTGTGTGAACAGTTTTGTAATTATTACAAGATAGTGTTGCACGACGGAATCAGTAGGACAAATAGTTATCAAGTGCTTATTAATGCTTTATTCAAATGCTTTTGATTCTGTATAATATTTCATAAACTGACAGGCAGACTACTGAATGTCTGCAATCACAAATTCACAACACTGAAGCAACACTGTTGAAATAAAAAAAACAAACAGCTGTAACCTGATATGAATAACATTAGTCATCGTTAAATACAGTCATACTCTAGCACCGTAACGGGTAATCCAGGTGGAAGTCCCCAAAAATTGTGACTTGATATATGAAGATGTCAATGAGAGCAGCAACTGGGGGTGAAACTGTTATAACAGCATACAACAGTCAATTTGTATGTACATTGGGTTCTGTAGAGTGTGAAACCCTTCCTCTGATTTGCAGGCTGTTAACCACCGTTTCTGAAAAGTGGAACCATAGTGAAATTATCAAGAGTATAAATCGGACCTACAGACTTTTTACACTCATTTGATTTTCTATTTAAAAACCGTGTACAAGGTTCCGAAATATTTGTAATGCAAGGCACGTGTTACCCACATACCATATAGAACTGAAGATGATCACATCAGTGCTACACCTCCAAAATAAATAACTAGAATCTAAACAGAGGTCACTTATGATGTGTTTGGAACTCATTCTCCAAGTTAACCAAGACAGAACAGAAGAAAACAAAAAGAAGAGCGAGGAAAAAAAACACAGAGTGAAGAACGAAAGTAAATGAAAGAAAAAAAGAGGAACCATGAAAAGAAAATATCAAAAGAAAGTGTATCGACGAAAGGAAAGAACAACAACGAAAAAAAAAAAACTGAACAAAATAAAACTAAATAGAATTAACAACAAACAGAATTAACAACAAAAACAAAAATCTAAATAAAACAAACGGTAGAATTAAGAACAAACAAAAAATGGCAGAAAAAAGTAGAACAAAAACTAAAAAAAAAACAATGAATTTCTGAAAGTAAAAAATAAGGAATACAGTGTGTGAGGGAGAAAGATTGACATGTTCGTGCTTTTAAATGCAGGTAGCACATCTGATTTATCTATATTGGGAAACTTTACTAGCAGGTCTAAAAAAAAACTTGTATTTTCCACTATGATGGCTATAAAAGTTTTTATCTTCAGCAAAAGGAGCATTGTCAAAAATAGGGGTACAACCAGGATTCCTTGATGATCCCTATAAAACAATGTTCACTTCAGGGCTAATCACAAACCTCTTACAACAAATGTGTATAACGTTTCAAAGGCAAAAAAGAAAAAGCAGTATATACCTTAAAGTACCTCAGAGGATACAACTGCAGTGACAAGTGTTACATATAAAATATGTTGTAAGGTGTGATTTTTTTTCAATTTGGCAACGTTTTGAAGTTTGATTTAATCTGATGTATAGGTGAACGGATTGTGGAATTAGATATGAATGGATGATTTTCATAACACGACAATTACAGCAAAATATAAGAAATATTGTTGTTCAGAAGGTCTCTAAAGGAAAGGGGCTGGAAAACAAAACTGTTTAGAACTTCTGTATAAATAAGATTGCTTATTATTTAGGGGTTACAACAGATCTACCATTAGAATGAGATGTTCAGGGGTTGGACAATGAAACACCTGTCATTTTAGTTGGGGGGGTCATGGCTAAATTGGAGCAGCCTGGTGGCTAATCTTCATTAATGTCACATTGCAGCAGTAAGAGCAGAGTGTGAAGGTTCAGTTAGCAGGATAAGAGCACAGTTTTA
>JAOUQT010058840.1:0-10588 GCA_025769995.1 Xyliphius kryptos | reverse complement strand
TTTAATTAAGGGCTGTACAGAGCAACCAATTCACTGAATCCATTATTTCGGACTGGAGACAAACCACGCGAACACAAGGAGAACATGAAAGCTACACTTAGATTGGGATTCAAAGAGGATGTTTACATTTGGTCATTTAGCAGGTGCTTTTATCCAAAGCGACTTACAAGTATCCCAATTTATTTGGGGTCAGAACACAGGGTTACACACAGAATCCCTGAAGCAATAAGGATGAAGGGCCTTGCTCAATGGCCCATATTGGTAACGTCAATGGACCTGGGATTTAAACCCTCAACCTTCAGATTAATAGCCCAACGTCCTAACCACTGAGCTAGCACTCCATTGTGTTAACCCCTACACCACCGTTCCAATATTTAGCCTCGGAATTGTCCTTTACTGTATTGTCTTTTGGAACATAATGTGGAAGGTCTGGGTGACACTGACTGGGTGACAAACGTATTCCCAGCGTTGTATTGACCCCCCTACCAAAGCAATGTGCAAAAACCAGCATCGGTAAAGGCATGTGGTGCATCAGTGCCAGTGACCTGAGAGACCTTCATTTATGGTTCCATTGATGCAGAGGCTTAACCCGATATTTTGGTAAGACATATGCTGCTGTCAAGTTGACGTGTTTTCCAAGGAACCCGATGTCTCTTACAGCACGAAAATGCCAGGCCACAATCTGTATGAGTTACAACAGTGTGGCTTTGTGAACACACAGGGGAAGTGCATGATTGGCCTGCCTGCCTTCTAGATCTGTCTTCTATTATGATGCATAGTTCAGCAAGACAATTCGACTATGGTGAGCACAGACTGCCAAGTACTCCATATGTTGTACAGAACATGAATGCGAAGAAAGTTCCTATATGCAAAACTACAACGATTATGGTTTCATGCCTTTATTAAAAGTTTCACATTTCTCATATACAACTAACAGGATCCAGTTTCTTATTCAAAACATTGAAGATTTTACCTTTGACTTTAGTGTTCCACGTAACGTAACATTACAAACCAACACGTTGCGCGTTGTCCTGCTAGTGGCATCTCCTGGTCACTTTCATGGAAATGTAAGTGCTTAAAGTTCACGAGGGCACTGACATTAGTAAGTCGGGTGCACTGACCTCTGAAATGGAATATGTTGTAACTAGTGTTCTGCATTTCTGTTAGCACTCTGCTTAGGTTACAGCAAAAAAAGGTTCTTCCCATTTCCTCTACATACCATCTCTTTAAATAATCTGCTGAGTTCTTCTTTTTCTCTCATTTTAATAGTTTTTAGTACCAGTTACATCTTTTGTTCGTATGAATTGTGCAATGATTATTATGTATATAAAAAAACTTTAAGTTAATAATAATGAAAAAAGTCCAATTGTTTCACTTACAAACATTTTTTTCCTCTAATGATGTACAGCACAGTAAAATCATAGTTCAAAAAAGCCCAGCCCGTACCAAGGGCTGTATATACTGTTTCTTTAGGCCGAGAAACTACTGTTTTAAAATCTTTTTGCTCAGCAGTATGCAACCAAGAGTTGGCTTTATATTTAGAATCTGCATCTTCAATGGGGATGCAACAGTTTAGTGTCCGGATTTCACATTTCTTTGTACGGTAATAAGCAGAATCTCATCCAAACGGTGTTATAGAGGTCATTTTATCATATAGTGCAAGTAAAAGAATGCTGAAACCATACATACAACATGTTTAACATTCAACTGAGGCTGTCAAACAATTGAACAGCTGGAACACAATTGTCTTTTACAAATATCTGGCAAAATAGTGCTTTAAATAACAAGAGTCAAACATCAGCATTAGACCTGGGCGATATACCAAAAATTTACCGATAACGAAATTTACGACGATAACCGACGTCATTTTGCTCATATCGGTATTTTCGGTATCTTAAAAAATAAAAATAAAATATATTTTGTCTTTTTTGACGGCTACGTATATGTTCCTTTAAGAGGCTGCGCTCTCTCTGTAGGGTAGTCACGTGACTACGGGGCAATAAAATGGCACTTGTACCATCAATATGGTTGTGAAGTATGTATGTTGGCCTTATACATTCTTTATTTTTGGGGTAAGTGTGTATTATAATTATCGTCTATTTATCGTTGTCGAGGTGAAGTGCTAAATATATCACGATAGTCATTTCAAACCGCCCTAATCAGCACCAATATTGCTTCCAATAACATACTCATCAGCATTGTCATCTCATTATCATTTTCTATACTAGGAACTAGGGTCATGGGGGTGGGATTCTCATGCCCATCCAGTGGAAAATTTAGGGCAATGGGCAGATACACCAAGACGGGGCGTCAACCTATCATTTGGAGAGGGGCAATTTAGATCTGTCAGTTTACCTTGATACCATGCAGATGGAGGAAACCCACGTGGACACGGAGAAAACATGAACACTCCACCCAAGTCGGAATTCAAACCTGGATCCCCAGCACTGAGAGGTGGATGTTTCTACTTCCTAAGCCCATTAAACATAGGATTTCCATTTAAATTAAAAAATAAGGGTAAACGTGTGTGTGTTTCCTATACAAATCCATACTGTTACCCAATTTTTACCACATTTGACTTTCTTTTAGGCCACTGTGGAGGGTTATATACTCTGTACACCAAGAAGCAGCTCAAGATGTCTCAGCACCTCTACATGGTTCAAGCAGCAACAGCAGTGATTGGTGGAGAGCGTGATTAGTGCGCAGAGGCAGAACCTTATATTTACAAACGCTTTCAAATATCCCATTTATTATTCGGGGGTCAGAAAACAGGGTTACACACAGAATCCATGGAGCAATAAGGGTTAAGGGTCTTGCTCAAGGACCCACATTGGTAACTTGGGACCTGGGATTTGAACCCACAACCCTTAGATTGCTATCCCAACCCCGTAACCACTGAGCTACCACACCCTTACATTAATGTTTACACTGTCATCACAAAGGGCCTCTGTGTCATTGCTGGATTGAATAAAATGGTCTAACAACTGAAAATGTCTAGCCACCAGCATCATGTGAGCGCCAATGAAGGATTAACATGCAAACTGTGCAACAACAACTGAACTACTGTCTCTGACTTCATTTCTTGAAGGGCGGGGATAATGTAAAATCCTAATCCAGTACACGGTGTTTATAAACAACAGCATTACTCTGATAATTTAGTAACAGAGCAACACACTAACCTCTCACAACCACCACAACATTGTTACTCCAGTACTGAGGATTCAAGGAAGGTTGATCATTTTCATTGCATGTGGTACATAAGACAAAGATGAAATGAGTTTAACCCTGTACTACTGAGTTAAAATTTAAGTTTTAAAATAATAGAAGTGGTTAGGGTGTTGGACTATCAATCAGACGGTTGCAGGTTCAAATCCCAGGTCCACTGAAGTTACCAATGTGGGTCCTTGAGCAAGACCCTTAACCCTTGTTGCTCCAGGGTGCTGCATCAACCCTGTGTTCTGATCCCAACCAAGTTGGGATACATGTAAGTCGCTTTGGATAAAAGTGTTTGCTAAATAACTAAATGTAAATGCTCTTCTTGCCAGTCTCCCAAATTCAGCAATCAGACCTCTGCAGTTGGTCCAAAACTATGCAGCCCGACTCGTGTTCAACCAGCCAGAGCGAACTCATGTCCCTCCATTACTCCTCTCTCTCCATTGGCTTCCTGTAGCTGCTGCATTCAGCCCAAGGTACTGACTCTGACCTACAGAACAGTCTCTGGATCTGCCCCCTCTTACTTTCAGTCCATCTTTACTAAATACACTCCAACTCATTCACTACAAGAACTTGTTCTTGTGATGAATGTCGCCCGGTGACTCCAACTCACCGAGACGCCAATTCTCACTCCGTTTCATTCACCACTGCTAAATGGTAGAACGACCTTCCCAACAACATTCGTAAGGCTGACTCACTCAACATTTTCAAGAAACTTCTCAAACCCCATCTCTTCCACAGACACTTGCTATAATAAGAAAAAAAACAACAACAAACATATTGATGGTACAATTCCCTTTTTATTGCCACGTAGTCATGTGACTACCCTACAGAGAGCACAGAGCGTAGCCTCTTAAAGGAACATGAACGTAGCCAACAAAAACGAAAAAACAACTTTTCTTTCAATGTTTTTTTAAGATCCCGAAAATACTGATACGAGCAAAAAGATGTCGGTTATCGTCGTATTTTTCGGTATTGGAAAATTTTTGGTATATCGCCCAGGCCTACTGTTAATATATATTACTATCTCTATGTGTAGGGAGGCACTGCGACATAGTGGTAAGCACATCCAACTCTTAGCACTAGGATTCTACGTTCGAGTCCCAATCAAGGTGGAGTTTCCATGTCCTCTCCATGTCCGTATGGGTTTCCTTTGAGTTCTATGGTTTTTAGTCCAAACCCATGGATTCAGGGTAAATTATCTGCACTAAATTGACCCCAGATAGTGTGTCTGTTTAAGTGAGTGTGTGCCCAGTGATGGATTGGTGCCCTGTCCTGGGTGTATCTGCCCAGCGCAACAAACAATCTTCACTGGATGGGCATGTAGAACCACCCGCAACCCTTGTATAAGGTAATGAGGAAGGTAATAAGATGGATAGCACCCTAAACGTTCACCCATCGATATCGGCATCGGAAACCCACCGCGACCCAGTGGAGGACTAAGGACATGAAATATGATCTCCACGTGTGTACAATAACATCAGGGCCACTTTTCCAACATCAGTGTCTGATCTCACAAATGCCGTCCTGAATGAAAGGACCAAGTCAGTGTGTCTGCCACACGTTTCCTTTCATCCAAAGTGACTTACAAGTATCCCAACTTAATAGTTGAGGGCAAGAATCCAGGCTCAGCCATG
This sequence comes from Xyliphius kryptos, assembly GCA_025769995.1. Classification (NCBI taxonomy): domain Eukaryota; kingdom Metazoa; phylum Chordata; class Actinopteri; order Siluriformes; family Aspredinidae; genus Xyliphius; species Xyliphius kryptos. The sequence continues at coordinate 5,738 of JAOUQT010058840.1, read as the reverse complement.
ATACAGCACCCTCGGCACAATAAGAGCCCACATTGTCAGACTCTGGGTTCTAACCCTTAAACTTCAGGTTCCATTCGGTCTGACATTAGTTTTGGATAAACAATATTATGATGGTTTGAGGTCTTTTGAAAGGCCCCGTGTTCTGTTCTCTTTGTGTTTGATCATGACTCCACCATCACACCATGATTCTGTCCTTTTAAACCATGTGCCGGAAACACTCAATGTTAGGACCTGGAGTCGATACCAACTCCTAAATCGTATTTAATTGACATTCCTACCAGGTCCGAGCTCACAGACATCTCCACTGAACCCCAGCGTGGTGGTTACCATGCCGGCCCCCTGCCGGTCGCAATCAGTCGGAGTTCAATCTGTCAATCTGGCCGTAACGTGGAGCCTCAGCCACTGAAATCCCGACGACACTAAAGCGCTTATCGGATCAGCAGCCAAATTCTTCAAGGTGCCTCCCGTCCCGCCGCGCGAGATGCATCTTCCTTCGTCACATCTTCCTTCGTCACATCCAGAATTTAACAAGGCTGTCAGCGGGTCTACTGGCTTATTCACTCATGTCGTTCAACCAGTGCTAGCAAACACAATATAACAGGCGGCGCGACGGCGGGCACAAACGCAGAGGCGTCGCGGTGATTCATCGGCGCAATATCGCAAGGTGGAATAAAGTGATTGGAATATATTTTGACTCTGGGAAACTAGGCCCCGCAGCCAAATGATGCAGGGAATGAATGATCTATATGTTTAACCATCATGAATCAGGAGGGAGGTGCGGGTTTTTCTGATTTAGATTAGAAATACTTTAATCACCTAATTAGCCCATTCAGATCCTGATAGTGAGGAGAAACAAAGCAGGAGCAGCTGTTGTAAAATGTGATAATTGCTCCGAGTGTCTTGACGCATGACGAAATCGAAGAAGCCATGCCAGTCCATTTGCTCAGTGACACTTTGACTGACATCAGGTTGCCAGCTCTTGTCCGTCCCTCCACATTATTAGGCCATGCACCCTTATTAGTCTGCAGCTTATTACTTGTTTTATGCGTCTTGCGAGTCAATTCGGCTGCCATTTATCGCTCCCGTGTCGTCCCGAGGTGCACAGAGCCCGGTTTGCAGGCAGCACCTTGGGCACAGGGAGGCCTGCTCCCACATTATTATTTCCTCCTGACTTATTTATGGAGCAATCTGTCTGGGCCGGGATCAAATCACACAACATCAGATATGGCAGAGAGAGATGATCCAGGGCCCGAGACAGACGGGGAATGTGCTGCCGTGGACATATTGCATATAAAAATGGCTGAACTTCCATAACCGACACCGTCGCTGCTGCTGGAGGAATAAATTGCAAAACACGGAGAGTGACGGTTAACGATAAAGAGATAACGATGGATAAGCAGGTGCATGAGATGAGGGCTGAGTATAAAGTAGTGCAATTCGACTGCAATGATAATGTGTGGCTCAAAGTATGTAGGCACCTGAACTTTCATCCAAATGAGCATTCTGACTGATACGCGAGTCAGGGTTGTGGAGGTTTGAGGAGCATCCTGGATAAACTGCAGGATTTATGATGGATGACCAGTTGGTCACATTTGGAACTACAGTTTTTTTCACATATCTGTATGAATTTCACTTGGATCAGTTCCTGTTGGAAAACAGCCATCAATGCTGTTGAGACTGTTTATATTGTAATTTGTGGGTCAGGAACTGGCGGCTTGTGGACTGGGGGTCTGCATGACAACTCTTGTCATTGTTTTCCACTTTTGAGTATTACATGGGGAGAACATGCAATCTTCCACAGAAAGTCCCTTTATCAAAGATCATTGTAATAGCACCATAATTTTAGATAATGACACTTTCAATTCAGTACCTTGCACTTGGACAGCAACATTATCTTATCTCATTATTTTATAATAAATCCTACACTAAGGACTAAGGTCATGGGGGGTTCCCTATGCCCATCCATGGGAGAATGTTTCGGGTCGCAATGGCGATATACACAGGACAGGGCACCAATTCAGGGCACTTACTCACCTACACCAACACACGCCATAAATTGTAATCTATAGATACGTGGGCAATTTAGACCAGTCCATTTACCTTGAATCCATGTTTTCGGACTGTGGGACGAACCCAAAAATAGGACATAGACATAGAACATGCAAACTCCACCCAGATTTAATTTCGAACCTGGATCCCCAGAAAGGCACGCAGGCTGTGGTTATCATGTTCGCCTCTCGGAGCTGGAGATTCCCAGTTCGAATGCCAATCTGGGTGGAGTTTCCATGTTCTCCCCGTGTCCCTGTGGGTTTTTCTCTGGGTTCTCCGGGTTTCCTCACACAGTCCAACAACATGGATTCCAGGTAAATTGAATGCTTTAAATTGCCCCATATAGTGTGTGTTTGTGTGTGTGGCTGTGTGAGTGAGTGTGTGCCCAGCGATGGATTGGCGTCCTGTCCTGGGTGTATCTACCCAGCACCCGAGACGTTCTCCCCTGGATGGGCATGGGGAACCCCCCCGCGACCCTCATAAAGGAACAAGCGGAAGATAATGAATGAATGAACTATCTGCTAAACATACAAATGGACCATAATGTACTCTTATATGATTAAGGACCCTGTGTGAGTTTCATAAAGCACATAGAACTGTGGAAAAGAGAGCAGAAATTAAGGTAATGTAGCAAAATGTAGACAAAATGGAAACTAGTGTGCTACAGTCAGTATGTGCCAGTGAGACCTACAAAGTCGGTAAAAGCAAAATGTATAAGAAAATATTTTCTGATTTTATTTAATTTTTTTAAAATAATTTTAATCCTTTACTAGGAAATAGGTTTTCCCATGCCCATCCAGAGGAGAATGTTTTGGCCACTGGGCAGATGCACCCAGGACAGGGTGCCAATCCATGCCGGGTTAATTGTCAGCTGTATTATAAGAAAATGGAAGTGTTTGGGAATGACAGCAACTCAGCCACAACGTGATAGGCCACGTAAACTGATGGAGGGGGGTCAGCGAATGTGCGAGGAGGTTGCCGACTTTCTGCAGAATCAATCACTACAGAACTCCAAACTTCATGGGCCTTCAGATTAGCTCAAGAACAGTGTGGAGAGAGCTTCAGGAAAAGGGTTTCCATGGTCCAGCAGCTGCATTCAAGCCATACATCACCAAGTACAATGCAAAGTGTAAGATGCTGTGGTGTAAAGCACGCTGCCACTGGACTATAGAGCAGTGGAGACATGTTCTCTGGAGTGACGAATCACACTCCTCTATCTGGCAATCTGATGGATGAGTCTGGGTTTGGTGCTTGCCAGAAGAACAATACTTGTCTGACTGCATTGTGCCAAGTGTAAAGTTTGGTGAAAGAGGATTATGGTGTCCACTAAACCTTTGACCAGACTTCCCAGAAGAGTTAAAGCTGTTCTAGCTGTTCTACAAAGAGTGGACCAACATCATACTGAAGCTTATGGATTAGGAATGGGATGTCATTTAAATTCAAATGTGAGTTAATATATATAAATGTATGTTTGTGTGTATTTTTTTCCTAATTTATTCAAATGTTGTGAACTGCTTTACAATGCCAGATTATAAAACTATAAAATTAGTTTCATGAAGTGAAAGCTAAATTTCTTACTTGACTGGAAGGGAATGCCTTAGTCATTTGAGACCAAAGCTCTCATTTGCTTGTCCTCTGCTGATTTGACTACAATCTGTATAGTAGTTAGATGGTTGTCTCAACATTTTTGTGCACGCAGGGTTAAACTAGTTGATCTATGCTATTAGAAATGTCATAAACAATGGGGGCTGAAAAAGTTGCCATATGGTAGCACTGCTTTCCTGAGAAGTAAACTCAAGGTATTTTCTGTTTCGTAAAATATTTGAGTAAGCAAAGAATTAAAATGCCATGAATGGTCATGAATGTGCTTGTCTGTGTCCGCCCTGTGATGGACAGACGATCTGTCCAGAGTAAGACTCCAGGTTACATACCAGCAAATGCCCCCATTACTCTAATCAGGACACAGGGATTAAAAACATATAATTTTTATTTGCATTACATTTGTTCACTGTAAATATAGGTAAGGGTAAATCCTAGCCATAGCTGAGTTGGTTATGACTTCCTAATAAATGACATGATCAATGCTAACACAGACACCATACCCTGTATGTAAAGGCATTATAAAATTGGGGTATGTACGCATTGTGCAGCATTGGTGGTGAAACTACAGGTTTTGTGTAATATTTAATGCAGTTAACAGTTGATAAGCTGAGTTAGTAATCATAGCAATGTATCTTTTTTTTGTATAAATTATGAACTTAGCCTTCTTTTTATGTATAAAGTGGGAAATAATTAAAGCCTTTTGTATATTATCTGGAGCTTCATGCAGTAAGGCTATATTTAGGCCTTGCAGAGGATGAGAGGACAAACTGTGATGAAAAAGAAAACTAGAACACAATGTTCCTAATTCACTTTTTTCAGCCTACAGTGGCCATCTTTGCAGTGTCCTACAAGCTGGCTACCCCACTGTGGACAAACTGTTCTCCATTTAGATGAAGGGAGGTTCTCCCTCCATTTAGATTTTAAAAACGATTTACTTGTGAAGCATTGCATTCTGGGACTCTTCAACTAACTAATTGAGTCAGTTAATGAGTGTTAGGTTCAGATGATGGATTGGGCCATTCAATCTTTATAACTCACTGAGTTAAAGGAAGCTAAAACAAACTCCATCACAAACTAGGATAATCAGCTAATCAGACAAATATACTATGTTTATTGTATCTATCACCAAATGTAAATTAGCAATTGTAATTTCATATGTTGGTACAGAAACATGGCTTCAATACTCAAACACCTTTAACACCTTATATTTTTCTTCCTCCAAGTTATTTTTCCTCTACTGTGCTTACACACAGAGGAATATGTCCTCCACAGTTAACCCACCCGTGCAGCGAAACAGACTCATATACACACACTGAGTGAAGTGACCACACATGCCTAGAGTGGTGGGCAGCCTTGTACAAGCAATTGGGGTTAATACATGGTAGAACCAGGGATCCAACCAAGGACCCTTAGGTCACAAGGCTGGATCCTTAACCACAAGGAAGAATGGTACATGGGATGTAATATAATTTTATCAGTCCCATCATGAAGAAATGTACTTAGTAACAGCAGCCAAGTGACCAACGTACGCCCAGAGCAGACATTCAACAAGTGATAGTTATGCAAACGAAAAGGTCTTAATGGGAGAGGTTAATGTAAAATAGCTGGACTGATTCCAATTGATAGAAAGACGTTAGTATCTCAGATAACCATTTTGTAGGTTTGTAGTGAGCAGAGAGGAATATCAAAATGTACAATTAAGATGATGCGGAAGAGATACAAATAAGGCCTGATCTATTATAACTAAATACCATTTCCGGGAAAGTGGGACACTTTCTGAAATTACTTCAGTTTTTAATAAATCTTTTGGCAGGGTGGCTTAGTGGTTAGCACATTCTGCATGGGTTTCCCATGGGTTTCCTCTGGGTTCTCAGGTTTCCTCCCAAATCTCAAAAACATGAAGGTAAATTGGGTGCTCTAAATTGCCCTGTATAGTGTGTGTGTGTGTGTGTGTGTGTGTGTGGATGTGTGTGTGTGTGTGTGTGTGTGAGTGAGTGAGTGTGTACCCAGCGATGGATCAGCGCCCTGTTCTGGGTGTATCTGCCCAGCACCCGAGCTGTTCTCCCCTGAATGGGAATGGGGAACCC
>JAOUQT010058825.1:0-10589 GCA_025769995.1 Xyliphius kryptos | reverse complement strand
AATAAATACACAACAGTACAGAACAATAAATACACAACAGTACAGAACAATAAATACACAACAGTACAAACAATAAACACACTCAGTGCAAAACAGAAGTAAGTACAAAGCGGAAACATTGTAATTTTATAAAAGTGGCATTGTGCTGTATGAGGTAGTAAAAGATTTTCTAAACGTTTTTTTAAACAGGGAGTGTGTGTGTGTGTGTGTGTATGTTCAGTTCAGACTCCAATTGTTGAGGATTGCCTAATGAAAGAAACTGTTGGAGAGTCTGCATGTAAGGCCTCGAATGCCTCGATACCTTTTTCCAGACAGCAGAAGGTTGAAAAGTGTGATGGGTGTGTGTGGTAACCCACATCACTACACTAGATCTTACAGAAACATAGTGAAAAGATGTTCATTCATATTTTCTTTGGTCATAGCAATTCTGTGCTATACTGCATATAATAGACATTGTTCATACTTTTAATGAAAATGCGCATGGATGCATTGTTTCTACTAATGAAGATTTGTTGTAGCAGATTTTTAAAGCAGTTTTTATCATATTGTGACATAGCTTTCTTATATCACATTGTATAATACTGCAGGTTTTTGTGTCTACTCAAGAATAACTCTATGATCAAATGTGATCTTTATTTACAGCTGAAACTCACAAACTAAGTAGTTTATTCACAGAGACTGTATCAACATAAAAACTAATTGAAGGCATAATGTGTAAATAACTTATTTATATAAAATAAAGGTAAAATGTATCTAAAATAAAATTAAATATTAAAAGAAAAAATTCAATGCTTTACTTTTAATCAACTATAGTAGTAACATTAAAAATTACATTACTTCAAATGATATTACCTGTATATTAAAGTTATAAGTGAACTAATAAAAATTGTTTTAAAGATTACATAATATTCATAAAATGTGCATTAAGCAAGTGATTACATACAATATAGAATAACTTTCTTTTGTTTTTTTTTCTTTTCTGCACTCGATGAAGGCGGTCGTATTTTCTCTCCTCTCTCTTATCTCTCCTGTTTCGCTCTCTGTCCTGTCTACTGCTACTGAAGAGATTTTCTTCGCTCCGCTCTACATAGCAACAAATGATAGAAATAATTAAATGGTCTCTCAGCGCAACTGACACTATCTAGTCAACAAAGAGCTTGGGGTCGGGGGAACCAAACTGTCCCGAAGGAACGTTTGCAGCGGGATATGTGAGAGATTTGGGGGAGAATTGAAGGGTCATGTGTCTCACCAGGCTTTCTGTAGAGGACATCGAGGAAGTATATCTATTTGGAACCATGATCACGGACATTTTGCTGATTGAATTAAGCATTTCCCTGATACAGAGAATCTAAACTAACAGTAACAGCTGTCCGAGCCCCTTTAAAGTTGCCCAAAATAATTGATGCAATTCGCAGAGCTGTCAGCACTCAAATTGAGACTTTAAATCATAAAATGGACAATATCATGTCTCTACTCAATCAACTGGATCGTCTGAAAAACAGAAATGGGCTACAAAATGAACATATGAACGATGTGTAGAACTGATAGACTATGGGAATGGAAATATTTTTCCCCTTAGCAAACAAGGTCTAATCTATGTTTCGGCTATCCTTAAAACCGGCTACAGTTCTTCAAGGTTGCGGTTGGGATAAACAAATCCTCCGTGAAGGACAGAGAGAAGATAAAAGTCTCTTTTCCCCCCACCTTAGTGCTCCTCTATCCCCTCATCCAAATCCCCCTTCCCCTATTCCTTACCCTTCTGGTGTGTGTTCTATATTGTCTGCAAAATATATTGTGTGTTTTTCTCTACTGACCAGGTCCACAGTTCACCACATAAGGAACTGTGAGCCTTTTCTAGTGTCTATGTTCATTTTTATGTCAAGAAGACAGCGCATGCACAGTGTTTGTTTAGTCCTGTATTATGTATGTCCTATGTCCATCTATGTTTTGTGGGTCTGAGAGAAACGAGATTTTATTCTGTGTATGTCTTGTACATAGATTTGACAATAAATTTCTTCACTTCACACTTCACTTCTGAGGCCCTATGCAAGATCTCATTCCATGGAGTCAAAATAATCATGAGTAACACTATTCCTAGAGGGATTCAAATATTGCAGTGTCAGTCATGTCCCCCTGCTTAAGCCAGTTAATGTCCAGTCCTGTCTGAAGTTTTCCAGAGAGCATATGGAAGATCCAGAAGAGGATTGGGAGAATATCATGTGGTCAGATAAAACCAAAATAGAACTTTTTGGGAAAAATCAACTTGTAGTGTTTGGTGGAAGAACTGCATCCCAAGAAAACCATACCGTTTGTGAAGCATGGGGTGGAAACATTATGCTTGGGGCTGATTTTCTGAAAATGGGACAGGACGACTGATCCGCGTTAAGAGAAGAATGAACAGGGCCATGTATCATGAGATTATAAGACAAAACCTCTTTCCATCAGTGAGAGCATTGAAGTTGGAACGTGGCTGGGTTGTCCAGCATGACACTGATTCCAAACACTCGCTTGGGAAATAAAGGAGTGGTTTAGCCAGTCTCCGGGCCTCAACTCTACAGAAAATTTCTGGAGGTAGTTGAAAGTCTGTGTTGCCCAGCGACAGCCCCAAAACATTACTGCTCTAGAGTAGATCTGTATAGAGGAATGGGCCAAATGACCAGCTACAGTGTGTGCAAATCTGTTGATGGCTTTTGACCTCTGTCATTGCCAACAAAGTTTATGTTACAAAGTAATGAGTTGAAATTTTGTTATTGACCAAACACTTATTTTCCAGCATCATTTCCGCTCCTCTCTTTTATCTGCTTTTGTGACATTTTAAACTGCTGAGGAATTTCAACTGCTTTATCTAAAGACAGGGCTTCACATTTATCAAGCAATCTTTCGTGCACACATTTTTCTTTGTTTCCTGCTATTATAGCATCATTAAGCATGTAATCTGGAGCAGCATATTCACAGTCTATGAGTAAAACCGGGTGGCACGGTGTCGCAGTGGATAGTGCTGTAGCCTAACATCAAGAAGATCTCGGATTTGAGCCCCGGATGGGGCGACTCAGGTAATTTCTGTGTGAAGTTTGCACACTCATCCCATGTTCATGTATGCTTTCTCTAGATACTCCGGTTTCCTCTTGCAATCGAAAGACATGCATGATAGGTTAATTGTGTCTAAATTTCCCATGAATGTGTGTGTAATAGTGTGTGTGTGCCCTATGATGCATTGGCACCCTATGTAGAGTTGTTCCTGTCTTCACTTACAGAGTTGCCAGGCAGGCACCAGCCCTCCTGTGACCATAAACTAGAATTAGGGTTAAATAAATTAACAAATAAATGTTTTGCTGCTATTTGAACACACAATAATTAAATATTTGATGTGTGATTTTATTCATTTATTCATGTTCTATACCGACTTAATCCCAGTTCTGGGGTCACGGGAAAGCCGGTGCCCACACGGCAACTCTGGGTGCAAGGGCAGGAACAACTTTAGATAGGGATAATCCATCGTAGGACGCACACACACAAAATCACAGACAATCACACACACACAGTTAATTTAGAGACACTAATTAAGCTATTACGCATGTCTTTGGAATGCAAGCGGAAACCGGCGTACCCGGAGAATTTTAAGTACCAGGATATTTTAAGTTTTTCCATGACATGATTTGGTATTTGCAATCTTTTACATATAATGAGCAACAAAAAATTAGGCTCATGAAAAATAACCATAACAAAAGTAATCATAATAACAACATATTTAAAATATAAATGTTGTTTGTTATGTACTATGAACCCACATCTAGAACCCACCTAACATCTAGACAGGCGTTTATAGTGTTTTATAGTTGTTATATACTGAGATTTTCAAGACATTTCATAGGACAAGGGCGTCATCTGCTGGTAAAATTGTAATTGAAAAAATTAGAGCTTTTGGGAACATATGGTCCTGTAATGGAGAATCTCGTGTCCAAATAAAACATGAAATTTCCCACACACACTACCTTAGTCAATTCAGATAATTTCAGAAATACGGCATACCATTTTGAGTTAGAAAAATAATTCTTTATCATTCTTGATTGTACTCCAGATGTAAGTCACAAGGAACAGATGTCAGTCTCAGTACACATTGTCTGTTTCCAGCTACAACCAAACATTAAAGAATACTTTCTTGGATATATTCATATGAAACAAATTACTGGCCTTAGCCTGTCCACAACCTAGACAAGTTGAAGGAGCTAAGCATTCCATTTGAAAATTGTCAAAGACGTGCTTATGAATATGGAGACAAAATGAAAGGGAAGAATATTTTTAGGCTAGAGTGCTACAGCTAAATCCAAGAGGTTGTTCCTTGTGAAGTTCACACTATGAATCTTGTCTTATTTGATGCTGCCATGTTCTCTCAAAAGTGTCTGCAATCAAACAAAGTAGTTAGAGAAGCTCTCCTGATGGCTTGGGAGGCTGTAAGTGGGATGGCAAAACTCTTGCTGAGGAAGTAGTTTCATTTAGATTTTTGATTTGCAATTTGTGTGGAGGGAACTTATTACCATCATAAACCAGGTGAACATAATACTTCAATCCAGTTTAATGCAGCTTGATATTGCTGTCAGGCTCATTGACTGTGCCAATATAACCTCTCCGAAGACAGATAGTCTGGGTTTGGTGAGGATGTGTCAACTGCCAGTGTCAGGCAATGAAAATAGAATCAGAGTTGAAGGAGAAAAGGCTTGAGATCACAAAAAGTAAGTGTGCATACAAATGTTGATGAGCCAATCAATTAAAAATATGGAAAAATGTGGAGTATCGCTTGACTTCACTTCAAATACACGGAATGTGCAGGGAAGACATGTAATGAAGTACACAAGACACTTACGGAAAAGGGAATCGCTGACATTGATGGACATGAGATGATGTAGGAAATCAACATTCCAAATAAAAATGGAATGCAATTATGTGGAAATTTAAAAATTCCATATTTTATTCAGAATAGAACATAGACGACTTTCGTCATAATGACCCGGCGTTCGTGATTTCCATGAGGAGCTTTCAATTTTTATTTATCTGACTACAGAACAGTTTTCCAGTTTGCCACAGTTTATTTTAAATGATCCTTGGCCCAGAGAAAAGGTCTGCACTATTGGATATTGTTTAGATATGGCTACTTCTTTGAACTATAGAGTTTTCGCTGGCAACAACGGATGGCACGGTGAACTGTGTTTACAGATAATGTTCTCATTACAGAAGCATGCCTGTATGTGATGCAGTGCCATCAAAGGGCCCGGGCACGCCTTATGGTTTTCCACCCTTGACACTTACGCACAGAGACTCTGAATCTTTTGATGATATTGTGCACTGTATATGATGATATGTTCAAACACTTTGCAATTTTACACTGTCGAACTCCTTTCTGATATCGCTTCACTATTTGTTGGCACAGAATTAGGGGGATTGTTAATCCTCCACCGATCTTCACTTTTGAGAGCTGCTGCCAGTGCAAGATGCTGTTTTTATACCCTGTCATATTAATGACCTATTGCCAATTTGTTCTCCAGCTGTTCCCAAGCAAACACGGTGAAAAAATGAAAACTCCACATTTTCACAGGTCGCCCTATCCGGGGGATCGAACGGGATCCTTTTTGTTGCAAGGTGACAGCACTACCACCCTTAAAATTATTTTATTTAATTATATTAAAGCTTGGTTCCATTGTTAATGCAAAATTAGTTTTTTATCAATAATTTAATCTCTCCTTTTATTTGCCACTGTTGCAACTGCAATTATAAAGGCACGCTGAGAAATACTGAATTATTTTTAAGATCTTAGGGAGGAAAGGTCATTGACACACAACAACGGAACTATTTACCGAGTCTCTATTTCTAGCCGAGTTTGTTTAAAGTTCGGACGGTTTCTTGACATTGCTGCTCGGGGAAAGGGAGGTTGGGCAGGCGGTGTTAAATATCACGTGTGTTATCAGTCAAACAATTTTATTTACTTCTGATAGCAAGGTACAGTAATATATTATTTTCACTTCGGGCTTGAGCATGTATCGGAGCCATTTACAGCATGGATACAGATTGTTATTTAACTCATCGCTTTACAGGAAGATCGTCTTCATGAAGGTAATAAATACTAGTTGCGCTGTATTTCATGTGTTTATTTACATGTAAACTATAACTATCCGAGTCTTAGGTGTAAACAAAGTACACCTGATTATTTTGTGGTAAAAGCCCTTTTTAGAAAAAAGTGTGTCGCTAGGAATACAGTCGAATAGACGTGCTTTTCCTTAAGACATTTTCAAGTGATCCGAGCTTTATCTATTCATTCTCAGGTTATCCGAGCTTTATCGATTCATTCTCAGGTTATCCGAGCTTTATCGAGTCGTTCTCGTGTGATCCGAGCTTTTTCGAGTCGTTCTCGGGTGAACCGCGCTTTATCGAGTCGTTCTCGGGTGATCCGCGCGTTATCGAGTCGTTCTCGGGTGAACCCCTCGGACCACTGTGCAAGACTTGTATGTGTCATTCCCAAGATGAACTGACGCTGTATTGGCCGCAAAAGGAGGCCCTACGCCATACTAATACATTACTGTGGTCTAAAACCAAGTGTTTCAGTTTAATTGTCTAACCCCTGTAGGTATCCAGGTATTCTTCATGAATGTTATTCCACATGTTGCCATTGACTTTATTTCCTTCAAGGTTTGTCATAGTAATGATGACTTTCTTTAGTTACAATGGCATAAACAGAGCAAAACATGTCCTGATGTCATTTAATCTTGTAACAGAAAACCTTGTGGTCCCAGGGGTCATTTTGATGCCATTTGCACAAGCTGCCATGTTCATCAGGGGCAGCTCCAACAGATTTTGCCATTTTTGGATTTGAATGTTTTTGCATTTTATAATTTAGTAACAAAATGTTCTTTTAATTTTGTTTAAGTAGAAATTTCCCAAAAGTCTTGAAGCAATAAACTAATTTAGGGATTACTTTTATGCATTTAAAAGCTATAAATGGGTCGGTCTAATTTTACCTCTACAGATTGTATTTCCTCATAGAAATTGGCAAGTTAATCAAGCTTCAGGGCAAACTGATTTAACAGTGGATCATCCCAACAAGTTTAATTTAATGACTTGAACAGTGACATGACATCTACCCTACAATTCAAAGTTAAGAATTTTAATAAAACTAAACCCTAGAGGCTTTTAAATATAAAACGTTGCCACATACAGAATGTATGTGTTTTAGCTTGTTGTTGAACAACTGGTTACCACCAATTTTACAGTCATTTTTCGAATGTATGTTCAAAAGACCACAATAACATACAATTAATTTTGAGTAAAAATAAGCAGAAATCTTGGAATATTTTGACTATAGTAAAACACTATTATGGAGCCACTTAGATGGACCAAGTCCTGAGAGCTGGAGAACTTAAATGGGGCAATAAGAAGCCCAAGCATGCAACAAAACAGAACTAAAAATAAATATAAAAAGTCTAAACCTATGGTTGGGCACAAACCTGGATTAGCCATGGTGGGAGCACAAGACACAGAATTGGGCAGCGCTTTCAGCAGTCCTGAGTATGTGGGGTGGCAGGCTTTCTGGAACACTGCTCTGGAACTTGAGGTACACAGAGAGATGATGCAGGAAGGAAAGAAGGAAAAGAGAGATGGAGAGAGACATGAGTGCAATTGCCCCATATCTTTCACTTTTCCTGCCTCAGATTACCTCTGACTTTGTGATTGCTGATTGTGTGAAGCATTTGCTTTGAAAAAAACAAGAAGCTGATACTTTGGCTAGTAGTCGAACAGTTCATTCTTAGATGAGGGAAAAATCTTTTTTTAGGGATATTTGTAGAGATATTTTTGATATTTTGGAGATCCAAAAAACGATTATATAACCATAGCGAATTGGAGTAGTATACAGGCTAGCACAAAGTTTTTACCTTTGTACTGGCAGGAAAATAGTTATTTCCTTATTTTTAATATTTAACTTTAATTTAAAATGACTAAATGCTATGTTTCAGTGGAGGGCTTCTTCTTCTTTTGGCCTCACCCTTTATCTGGGAGTCTTTACTACTATACTTTGACCTCTGCATGTTCTGCTCTCTTGTCTCTATCATCCTCCTACCAATATATCCACTGTCTCTCCTCTGTACATGTCAAAACCATCTCAGTCTGCCTGCTCTAACTTTGTCTCCCAGGTCTCCAACCGTTTTGTCACACATCTCTACTGACACCTTTCTCCATCCATTTCATTCTGCCTGTACATGCCTTAACCTCATTTCAACACTCCCCATTTCCTTGGTCAGTTGATCCCAGATATCTGAACTCCTGCACATTAGTTACCACTTCTCTCCTGTTAGTCTGTCCACTGCCAGAGAAAAAAACAAGAAGGGGCTCAGAGCCAATTCTTGATGCGGTCCCACCTCCACCCTGAAGCTATATGTCACTCCTACAGCAAATAAAACTGTCATGCTGTTCTCATACATGCCTTGAACCAGTCTAACATACAGCCACTCCAGACTTCCTTGAACAACAACACAGTTCCTTTAAGCTTTCTCTAAATCCACAAATACACAATGGAGCTCTTTCTGACCTTCTTTATACTCTATTCAGGGTTCACAAAGCAAAAGTCGCATCTGTCGTGCTCTTTCTTGGCATGAAACCATACTGTGTGGCTCAATACATTTATACCTCTCTAATTGCTACAACTCAGCACATCACCCTTATTCTTAAAAAGAAGTAGAAGTACACACTTCCTCCATTTCTCAGGCATCATATAATTCTCATAAATATTAATTGAGCTGTGAGATAAGCCCTTTTTAAATTGTTAACTTTACTAATTAAATGTTGGAACTGCAAGGTATGTTAGATTGCTTTTTACTTGTATTTACTTTTTAATGTATTCTTTACATTAATCACAATCACACCCACAATAAAACAACATAAAACACATTCACCACTGTCATAGAGTTCAGGGCTTAACAGTTTTTCTATTTACAGGATTCTATTTACAGGATTCTATTTACAGGATTCTATTTTTCTATTCTCCTTCTGCCGTCTGGAAAAAGGTATCGAAGCATTCGAGCCCTCACATCCAGACTCTGCAACAGTTTTTTCCTCAACAATCGGAGTCTGAACTGAACATACTCTCTCTCACACACACACACACACACCCACTCCAAAAAAAATTTACTACCTCATAAAGCACAATGCCACTTTCATACAAAATTACAATATTTCCCACTTACTTCTACTTACTTCTGTTTTGCACTGTTCGTATTTATTGTTCTGTATAGTTTCGTAATTATTGTTCGTACTGTCCTGTATTTATTGTTCGTACTGTGTGTATTTATTGTTCTGTACTGTGTGTATTTATTGTTCTGTACTGTGTGTATTTATTGGTTGTACTGTTTGCACTAGTGCACTTTAATGTTGTATGTAGCAGCTTGGTCTGGAGGAACATTGTTTCGTTTCACTGTGTACTGTAACACTGTATATGGCTGACATGACAATAAAACTACTTGAGACTTGAGACTTGAGGATCCTACAAAAGAGCACGCTAACGCCATCCGCGCCAGATCCATTTCATATCATCTGATATCGCAGAGTTTGCACAAGGTAACGTATTATCATGTCACACATTTAGCTGTTGCAGTGTATAGAATGCAGGATGTTTAGCCAGTCTTCCTATAGATACAAATCCTGTATATTTATATCTGTAATAATTGCACTCTAATTATAACCCTGATGGAGAAGATATCAATTTAAGAGGTTTTTACCTTACTGTGTATTGGCAGGCAAATAGTTATTTCCTCATTTTTAATATTTAACTTTAAAATGACTAAATGCTATGTTTTAGTTGGGGAGAGTTTTAGTTGTTAAAGAGTTGCAGGAGAGCCTGTAGACGGTTCATGAAATAATATGTAGACATCAACTAGAAGCCTGACAGGGAAAAACAGCCCTTAAAAACAGCCTGGCAGAGTGCCTGTGGAGAGAATGAATTCTAGTAGGCGAACAGTATGTGTGGAGGGAAATCCTATTAGTTCTGCCTGGGGAATCTGGTATAGAGGCCAAGGAAAGTTTACCCCCCTGGAAGATGCTGGGGGAGACTTGTAAACCGCTCTGCTTTTAGGAGAGAGGGGATGACTGGTATAGCAGCTGACGAATAGTTGTAGGACGCATCCCGAGGTACAAACTTGATTCCAAAAAAGTTGGGACAACGTACTTAAACGGAATGCAATAATTTACAAATGTCAAAAATTGATATTATTTTTACAATAGAACATAGAAAAAATATCAAATGTCAAAAGTGAGACATTTTGAAATTTCATGCCAAATATTGGCTCATTTAAAGTTTTGCGACAGAAATGCATCTCAAAAAGGCTGGAAACTTTAAAGGTGCAAAACATTGCAACTCATTAGGTCAATTGACAATTACATTTTTGCCTAGCTCCTTCTTCACCACCACAGTCTGATACTGCACCAATCTGCCTGTCAAAATCAAGCTCCATGCTCCCCTTACTCATGAATAAGACCAACCCCAAGATATTTAAACTCCTCTACTTGAGGTAGGAACCAGAAGTGGACAAGCCAACTTTTTACAGTGTAGA
>JAOUQT010058816.1:0-10589 GCA_025769995.1 Xyliphius kryptos | reverse complement strand
ATTGTTTTGTTTGTTAGCTTTTTTTGTTTTTCCCGCGTGCTCACTGCCGGGGCCACCAAAGTAGCCAATCAGAGTTTCTCTGTCCCTCCCCCTCTCCCCAGTAGGATTACGATTTGCGCTTCATTGGGACCCTGAAGAAAATTGCCTGATTAAAAAATACATAAATTAGAAAATGTAGTGAGTAAAAAGTACAATTTTTTCTTTTGAAATGTAGTGAGTAAAAGTAAAAAGTATTAAGTGACAGAAATAATCAAGTAAAGTAGATACCCAAAAAAAGTACTTAAGTACAGTAACAAAGTACTTTTACTTCGTTACTTATCACCTCTGGTGTCTGGTCCCAACCCCAAATCAAATATGATTGAAAGTAAGAACAGCTAAAAAAAGATATAAAAAACAACTTTTAAAATGAAATTCATGCCATTTTTATAATCAATTTCTCACTGTACTGTATACCCCCTTCGTGGTTTGTAATTAATTGTCACTTTTTTGCTAACGGTATTTGGCTGAACTTCGTGCCATTCCTAAGAGAGACTACAAGTGGCATATCTGTATAATTCACAATGTGTTAAAAGATGATTTAAAGTTTCAAATGCCTCCAAACTTTTAGCCAGGGGCTTGTTTCCGCTCCCGTGTGCCAGCTCCCACTCGTTAAGGCGCAGTATTGTTCTTTCCACTTGCCATTTTCAGGACCTCTGGGTGTGATCTGAATATCAAGTGGTCCTCATAGCTGAGCCTCTGAAAAGCTTGTTTAACGTTTAAAAACACTGTTTTTAAGCTCAGCTCACACACTTCCCCTCAAGGCCTGGTTTCTGAGCTGATTTTGCGTGTCATACTAGCGCAAGTGCAAAATGTCCACTCATCATATTCTGATCTTATAATGTTGGTTATAAAGGTATTATGTAAGTCGGCAGATAGGACACTATCTCTTAAAGAGGACACATTTTATTAACAGTGTTCATCTGTTTGTAGATCGTAATACTGGTCTTTTTAGAAGGAGTGGTTTAAATACCGTAACAGTATTTAAAGAAGCGTCACGCAAAGGGCCGTTTTTCTATTATCATTATCCGTTATAGTAAGTTTGCATTTTCTGATTATAAGTTTAAGCAGAACAAATCGTTAAAATCCATTAAGCTGTATATCAGATATTATCAGTGCAATCAGTACACTGGTTGAAATATTAATGTGATCACGTCAGCTCGACATTGTTATGATGGCAAGCTCCGCCTCAACAAAAACGAGAAAATCACCTGTTAATGTTAAATATCAAGGCCTGTCATTGCTTATATACACTGTTCCAAATTATTATGCAAAAAATGTTTAGGAGTGATAAGGTAAGAATTTTTTTGTTTGTCAGTTAAATTAATTGATGGTGATGTGTGTCAGGGCTCTTTATATCATTGAAAGCAACATATTCACATATTGTATTTTTCATTGACTGACTGACGAACCCCTTTAACCACTCTGTTGTCTTGTTGCAGGCTATGTGCTGTGGCTGAGCTTTGATATGGATGTGGGGGCCAGACAAGCCCAAAAATCCCTCCCGCAAAGCTGCGTCTATCTCCATCTGATCGTCCTGTGGCTGTCTGGTCAGGTCTGATTGCGCCCAGCCCAAGTGGGCTTCCCCAGCACTGGGCCTCCTGGCTTCAATCTGGGCCCACCATGGGAGGATGCCTCTCCAAACCCAAACCAGGTGAAACTCACTCAGGGATTATTGAAAACTAGTGGAATAGCAATGCTGCGCACCGGTGGAGAAGTTGATAACAACGTGAAGGTGAAAACCACTTGTTTTTGAATGAATGATGGCTTTGCGGGTTTATATATTTCAAATGAATGTATTATTATAGAGTGAGGTTTGTGGCACTTAAAAATCTGAAACGAATATGTGGAAGGAATATAGTGTAAGTTGTGACTACGGTGTCCACGCGGTTGCTTTTTTACATGAATTTATCAGTATGTTTTCCAGGATAAGGAATGAAAGAGCCAAGTTTCAGACTTGTAGGTACTCAGATCTTTTTGATAGTATGACTCCTTGATCTCCTTTACAGATAGTAGATTCAAAATCATCATTCAGGGTGACATGGAGCAACAACAGCAACCCTCTAAAGGATGTACTCAAAGTGCTGGCCATTGTGTTGAACTGTCTCAGTTCTATCTCTGGGGCCATTTGAAAGCTATGTTGTACTTTATTTGTTTTTAAAGCTCTAAATGGACTGGCTCCTTCTTATATTGTGGATTTTCAATCAGGCAGCACCCTTTGAGATTTTCATATCAGAATATGTTGGTTGTTCCTTGGGCTCGATTGAAACTAAAAGGTGTTTGGGCATTTTCAGTGTATGCTCCAAGACTTTGGAACAGTTTACCACCCAGTATCCGCCAGGCTAGCTCGATCTTAGTTCTCAAATCAGGTCTAAATACTCATCTATCTATTGCATTTGAACAATGAGAAGCTGTGCCAAATATGGCGTTGCAATGCTGTTTTTCATATTTTATTTTATTTTATTGTTTTTATCTTATCTGTGCCTCATTTAATTTTATTGTGTTTTATACAATTTTGAGAGCGGCACAGTGACTTAGTGGTTAGCACGTTCGCCTCTCAGCGCTGGAGATTCCCAGTTGGAATCCCGATTTGGGTGGAGTTTCCATGTTCTGTCTGCATGGGTTTCCTCCGGGTTCTTCGGTTTCCGCCCACATTCTAAAAACATGGATACAAAATAAATTGGATGCTTTAAATTGCCCCTTATAATGTGTGTTTGTGTGTGTGGCTGTTTGAGTATGTGTGTTCCCAGCAATGGATTGGTGCACTGTTCTGGTTGTATATTCCCAGCGCCCGAGACGTTCTCCCCTGGATGAGCATGGGAAACCCCACTGTGACCCTAGTAGCGGATTAAGCGAAAGATAATGAATGAATGAATTAATTAATGAATTCAATTTTGAATTACCTAGTTTTGGTGGTATAGCTTTTAGGTATTTGTATGTACAGCACTTTGGTCGACAAAGGCTATATAAAGTGCTTTATAAATAAAATTTACCTACTTACTTACTATATACACCCACAAATCTAAATCCTGTAATAACTGGCATTTGTTTCGTTGCGTATATATAGGTCAGAGGAACCTGCTTTTCTGACAGCTCCTGCAACAACGCCTTTCGTTTGGTGCTGCAGGAATTTTAATGCTCTGAATTGCTCTCTGTGTTTCTCGAGGATAAGAGGGCGGGGATATGAGTGGCAAGTGTCGGACACGACGTTGCACAATGGATCGCTGTTTTGTTCTTTACATCGTCAAAGATGGTGTGACTGTCTAATCTTGCTTTGGTGGGCCCGTTTTTTCCGCTGATGTGAGTGTGGGCGCAGTAGGCAGGGAGATTTCAGCCGTGTGAACCTACACTCTCAGTATTGTGATCACCCGGACTGAGAAACAACATCCACTGTTTCATTTGACTTCAGGAGTTTTGAGCTTAGATTGTAATTGAAATCATCTCAGAACTTTCTTGTTCTGTACTCCGTCCCGGCCTTGGAGACCTGCGTGGGTGGTGTTTTGTTCTAAATGTAGTCTGTAATGCATCAACCAGTGCATAAGGGTGCAGAGGGTAATAAATAGTACATGTGTATGTATAAGATAGAGGAAAAGAGGCTGAAATATACACTCAAACACACACATACAAACTCATCAATGCTCATTGTATGCTGATGTTGGTTACTGGTTAGTGCGTGTTGCACTGGTAATGCCAGAATTTTTAAGACACACCCACTTTACTGGTCCACCTTCGTAGATGTAGAATCAGACAGTAGATCACACTTTGTTAGTCATCCTCTCATTCTTTATCAGTGATCACAGGAGACTGTGTACAGGATACTGATGGCCGGTTGGTGGATACTATACTTAAATTGGAACAACACACAATAACAAACCACCACATAAGTGTCACTGCAGCACTGAGAATCATCCACCACCCAAATAACAATACTTAATGGCGGTGTTTCCCTTGGGGTCTTGACTTTTAGGCAAGGCAAGCTTATTCATAAAGCCCATTTTACACAGAAGCAATTTAGAGTGCTTTAAAGAGTAGTAAAAATAATAAAAGCCATTAAAACTAGTTAAATAGTGCATCAGAAAAACAAGAAAAATATAAGTAAAATAAAGAAATGAGTGCAATAAAAATGCATAAAAAGAGTAAACAAAAAGTTGAATAGAATAATAAAAACAAATAAACATAAGGAGAAGATATTGAAGAGTAAATGAAACTGCACTGTGGATTTAAAAGTGTCTAATGTCGAGGGGCTGTTCTAATGCTTCTCCATGTTTAGTTCTCACCTGTAGTGGAACTAATAGATTCTAAAGATCTGAGAGTTCTGCTCCGCTCATATCTCTGTGTCAGATCTGAAAAATACACTGGTCCTGCACCATTAAGACATTTATAGTCCAGTAACAACACCTTAGAGTCTATTCTGTAAATGACTGGTAACCAGTTTGGTGTTTGGACTACAGAATGGGCTTGATGTGAACTTTTTTTTGCTCCTGGTCAAAACTCTAGCAGCTGCGTTTTGAATCAGATAAAGCTTTTTAATGTATTTTTTCTCCCCTCAATAAAATGCTAATTCTTTATTATTTAAATATTATTTAATTTTCTAGGTTTTAGTTTTGATGTTCCATTTCTCACTGTTAAAATGAAGCTACTATAAAAATCATAGGCTGTTTAATTTTTTGTCAAACTTTTAAAATAAGTGTGAGAACAAATACTTATTTTCTCCACTGATATGTATATATGTAAATTTAGTGCAGGCCAGAAGTTTGGACACACCTTCTCATTCAATGCATTTTCCGTATTTTCACGACTATTTACATTGTAGATTCTCACTGAACTGAAAGCATCAAAACTATTAATGAACACGTGGGGTTATGAACTTAACAAAAAAGGTGAAATAAGTGAGAACATGTTTTATATTCAAGTTTCCTCAAAATAGCCACCATTTTCTCTGATTGCTGCTTTGCACACTCTTTGGCATTCTCTCAATGAGCTTCAAGAGGTAGTCACCTGAAATGGTTTTTCAGGGTTAATTAGGAGAATTCCTTGCTTTATCAATAGTGTTGGGACTATCAGTTGTGTTGTGCAGAAGTCAGGTTACTACACAGCTGACAGCCCTATTAGACAACTGCTAAAATTCATATTAGGGCAAGAACCAATCAGCTAACTAAAGAAAAACAAGTGGCCTTTATTAGTTAATAAAGAATAAAGGTCAGTCACTCCGGAAAATTGTTAAAACTTTAAATGTGTCCCCAAATGAAGTCACAAAAATCATCAAGCGCTACAGCAAAACTGGAACACACAAGGACCAACCCAGGAAAGAAAGACCTAGAGTCACCTCTGCTTCTCAGGACAAGTTCATCCGAGTCACCAGCCTCAGAAATGGCAAGTTAACAGCAGCTCAGATCACAGAACAATTGAATGCCACACAGAGCTCTAGCAGCAGACCCATCTCTCGGTTAACTGTTAAGAGGAGACTGCGCAAATTAGGACTTCATGGTCAAAAAGCTGCAAGGAAACCACTGCTAAGGAGAGGCAACAAGCAGAAAAGTTTTGTTTAGGCCCAAAAACACACGTAATAGACATTAGACCAGTGGAAATCTGTGCTTTGGTCTGATGAGTTCAGATTTGTGATCTTTGGTTCCAACCACCATGTCTTTGTGAGACGCAGAAAGGGTGAACGGATGGATTCCACATGACTGATTCCTACCGTTAAGCATGGTGGAGGAGCTGTGATGGTGTGGGGGTGTTTTGCTGGTGACACTGTTGGGGATTTATTCAAAATTTAATGCACACTGAATCAGCATGGCTCCCAAAGCATCCTGCAGCGACATGCCATCCCATCTGGTTTGTGTTTAGTTGGACCATCATTTATTTTTCGACACGACACTGACCCCAAACACACCTCCAGGCTGTGTAAAGGCAATTTGAACAAGAAAGAGAGTGATGAGTGCTGCGGCAGATGACTTGGCCTCCACAGTCACCAGACTTGAACCCAATCGAGATGGTTTGGGGTAAGCTGGACCGCAGAGTGAAGGCAAAGGGGCCAACAAGTGCTAAACACCTCTGCATTCAATTTACCTTCATGTTTTTGGGATGTGGGAGAAAACCGAAGAACCCGGAGGAAACCCACACAGACACGGGAGAACATGCAAACTCCACCCAGATAGGGATTAGAACCGGGAATCCCCAGCGCTGAGAGGCGAATGTGCTAACAACAAAATGTGGCCACATTTTCACATTAATTTTATATTTCTGGAAAATATGTCATAGATGTAACTATTGCTCTTAAACTTCGCAACATGTACCCTTTGTTTGAACACTGGGGTACCTTTGGAGATGTGCTATCCGTTGTGGCGTATTCTACACTGTTGGTTGGCTAGCATATATAAAAAGAGCGAGTACATTACAACCTCTCACTGCAGCGCTGACAGATTTATATGATATATGAATCAGATTATGTATTTGTGTATATTTAATCCAATGCTCGATATGCACTGTACTGAAGACGCTGCTATGCTTTTCCCTTTACATCGTTGCAGTCAGTGTGTCACTACTAATGAAGGTTTCTTTCTTCTCCACAGCTTGTATGATTTTTCCATTGGTTTTAATTAAGCTTTGCTCAGCAGGTGAGAATTCTCGCAAAGATTAGAGTGTAAGACCTGGATTCTCAGCACATTTTTCCAGCTACAGAGAGAAAGCTGGCTCTGCAGTCGATGTAAAAGAATCAGGTTACACAAGCTGTTCTTCCCAAAGTCCCATAAACATAGTTCTCCCTTCTAGTACATACTGAATTAGATTCTCACACATTTTCATCTGGTTCACTCGCAGCATTGCCCTAACATACAGTTTTTATTTAGAACCTTAATATTTCATTACGATTTTGTGAAAATATTTTTTATTTATTTTTGTGGTTGAAATTAATGGAAGGTGCTTGATTGCTTGATTGTTGACAGTGTAGTGGGGGTCTTCATAGTGTTAGGGTTTGGTACAGGGGCCCGACATCAGGAAACATACACTGTTTTTTTCACGTGACTTTAAACAATGTTGTTGCAGAAGAGGTGAAAGTCGAGCTCACTCTTTTGGACAAGGAGAAGGAAGCTGAGCTGATGTCTCCTAATGGAAAAGCCAGTCCTTTTTCAGAATGTCGCCTTAACGGTTCTCTGGGTCACTGCTCGGATGAGGATGCGCCCGTTCTGCAACCCTTACAGAAACACAGAGATTACATTGAGGCCACGGTCTGCCATGTCAGAGATCTGGAAAACGGACAGTAAGATGTGCAGATTTGCACTTTTTCATACTTTCACTTAACTTGTTTCCCCCTGTTGTGGTGCTGACCACTTATTTTGTTTGACCACTTCATTCATTTTTTCCCAGTTGTGCTATAATGGCAGTGTGTTTGATTTTTGCCAGCCTTCAGACCTTTGAGCTATTATTGTGCGTGCGTGCGTGTGTGTATGTGTGTGTGTGTTTGGTCATTAACTGCATGTCTATATGTGCTTGCATAGATGTGTGTCTATGCATATCTGTCTGATTGTCTGTGGGTTTGTGTGTGTGTGTGTGTTAGGATGCGGGAGGTGGACCTGGGACCAGGCAGAGCTCTGCTCATTAAGGAACATGGAGAATTTTCTGCAATGGGACACAAATGCACACATTACGGAGCTCCACTGGTTAAAGGTGAGACACAGCTTGCATCATTCTAATTCTTTCATTCTTGTTAGTTTAGACACAGACGTTTGTGAAGTATTTCATAATTAAATTTAAATAAAAAATAACAAATACTTTGCTGTGAGTAGAACAAGCCAACCACTGTTTCACTGTGCTAATACTCAGTAGATGACAAGGTAAAGGTTTATGGGCTGTGCTTGGGGCTCCTGCTTCGATCACCCCGAGGTCTATATTAAATGGTTCTACATTGTGTTTCTTAAATCAGGAGTTCTGTCCAAAGGACATGTTCGATGTCCTTGGCATGGTGCCTGTTTTAACATCGCGACTGGGGACATAGAGGACTTCCCTGGTCTGGACAGCCTCCCCACCTTTCAGGTAACATTGGGTTTTGCTCCTCAGTTCAGGGCTTAGGATTCACACTGCGATCAGAAACATTGCTTATATATTGGTCATTTTTTTTGTTTCAGGTCAGAGTTGAGAAGGAGAAGGTGATCATACGGGCAAACAAACAGGTAGTAAGCTGTCTCACTGTGAGTGGAGTGTTACAGCAGTGTGTGAGAGGAGTGTGTGAGAGGGGTGTGTGAGAGGGATGTGTGGGCAAAGTGTGTGAGAAAAGTGTTACAGCAGTGTATGAGAGGGGTGTGTGAGAAGAATGTGTGAAAGGTGTGTATAAGAGGTGTGTATTTTAGGGGTGATGGTAGTGTTAAGAAACTGTGGCCCCTCTACTGGACTGACCTCCCCTGTTGCACAATCTCGAAGTAGCATTCTTTCTCTCGAGGTGAGTGCCGACCTCCACCGCTGAAGGAACTGAGAGACGACATGTGAAGACTTGAACCCCATCCGTACAGCCAGGTCCTCTGCCCGATCCAGTTCAGGTCCAGCAACATTCAGAAGATGACGCAGTGTGCAGATCTTGTCAGAGATCAGCGTGCTGTGCAACGAAGGGGAGGTTTTGACGTCCAGTCAGGAACCAAACACAAGAGGTTCCTCTAAGAGCCAGTGCACAGGCAGTTCACCTTTCATAGTCATTTTATAAAAACCCAAGATCTTAAAAAGTACACGATAGAAAACAGGCAAACTGGTAGCGTTCAGGGCATTAGGGTTCAGAAGGAACAAGGTTCTGTGCAGGCCCAGTCCATTCACAGTGTGTGGAATCCTGCATGCCAAAGATCTCCATACAAGGTCCTTGGGGCCAAAGAGAAGTCTTTGTAAATACTGTAGTCGGAAGGCGGCAGTTCTGCTGGCCAGGTGAACCAGCACTTGTCCTCCTTCCTTTCTCGGCAGGTGGAGGACAGCCTGAGGAATCCAGTCTAGCCGGTCCCAGAAGAAGTCCACTAGCATAGCCTGTATCTTAGCTAAAAGGTTAGGAGGGGGATCTAAACATGTTAGTTTGTTCCACAAGAAAGAGGCCGCGAGGTTGTTAATGACCAGAACTCGTCCCCGATATGACAACTGAGGTACCAGCCATGTCCACCTGTCAAGACGTCCTTTTACTTTTTCAATGATATTCTCCCAGTTCTTTTTTTCACAATCGCTGCCTCCCAAGTACACCCCAAGATACTTAAACCCTCCTGTTCTCCATGACAGTCCATCAGGAAGTGCAAGTCTCCCACCACTCCAGTCCCGAATCAGAACTGCCTCACTTTTGGCCCAGTTCACTTGTGTGTGAGGGTGTGTGTGAGAGGAGTGTGTGAAGGGAGTGTGTGAGGGAAGTGTGTAAGTGGAGTGCGTGAGGGGAGACTGACAGCAGTGTGTGAAAGGAGTGTGTAAGAGAAGTGTTATAGGAGTGTGTGGGAGAGTGTGTGAGAGGAACGTGTGAAAGGAGTTTGTGAGTGGAGTGTTTTAGGGTGTGTGTAAGTGGAGTGTGTGAGTGGAGTGTGTGAGAGGAGTGTAAGTGAGTGGAGGGTTTTAGGGGGTTTATAAGGGGGTGTGTGGGAGAGTTACAGCAGTGTGTAATGTGTAATGTCTGCGGTTTCAGGCGCTACAGATGCAACGGAGGACAAAGGCCATGGCCAAGTGCTCAGCCGTCATCAACTCCAATACAAGCTTAAGCCATGTGCTTATCATCGGCTCAGGTTTTTACATCCGCAGACACACACACACACACACACACACACACACACACACCCACCCACCTGGGACCACATTTCACAGACTTGGACAAATTTGTGTAAAAACTGTTTGGGGAAGTTACTTTTCTGTTTCAGCATGGCTGTGCCTCGGTGCACAACACATGCAATTTGTTTGGAAGAACTTGACAGACCAACACAATGAGTGTAACTGAATATAAGCCACTTGAACAACTCTAAACACACAATTCTTTCATATCTGGAGATTCAGAGAACATTAAACAAACTGTATGGAATAGCTTACATTTGAGAATTTTTAATTTAAGGTCAAGCGGCTTTTCTGTAACGTTGTAACATGTTGTCGTCAACAACTCTTAAAAAATCAGTAGCTGTGAGAAATAATCTAAAGCCTCTCTTCTGCCCACAGAGGCAGACAGATAGTTATAGGATGGTGCTGCTATTATGTGGTAAAAGGCGGACTTACATCAAAAATATGATGTATCAATTCTGACAGAGATAGAGAGCCATAAATAACACATTTATAAGCATTACAAGGATTTGATCATGTCTGCCTTAAGCCCTTAAGAAAAATATGGAGTTCTGTACATACACTACTGCTCAACATTAGGCAGAATTGCCAAGAAAAAGCCATACCTCACAACTGGCCTATCACACTCTTTTCTTTTTATTGGCCAGTGTAAGGTATGGCTTTTTCTTGGCAATTCTGCCATGAAGTCCAGCATGATGACAGCCTGTGGGGTGTCTTTCTCTCAAACTGCACACTCTAAGATATTTATCTTCTTGCACAGTTGTGCATCAGGGCCTCCC
>JAOUQT010058810.1:0-10589 GCA_025769995.1 Xyliphius kryptos | reverse complement strand
GGTCAGGGGAGCATGGGGGCCACACCATAAGTTTGTCCCCTTTTATGCCCATAGCAGCCAGAGATGCAGATGTGTTTGCAGCATGAGACTGTGCATTATCATGGCGGAATGCACACTTCTTCTTCTTGAACCATGGCAGGAGGTGCTCTTTGAGAAACTCCACATACATTATGGAGGTCATCTTTACCCCTTTAGGGATCCTAAAAGGGTCTACAATCTCTTTCCCCATGAAAGATGACCTCTATAAAGGTTGAAAACTCTGCTGTGCATAATAATTTGGAAGATGCATTTTGAGTGTTTTATTTTTTTTTATAATACACTTATCATTGGCTGTTTGTTCAAAAACCTTTCAACGGTACTCCAATAGTCGATGTCTGGAAAATTACAATGACTGCAATTCATATAGGTCATTTTGAAAAATCGGAGAAAATATTATTTGCATAATCATTTAGAAGACAGCGTGCATATATTTAATAGTGACTGTATAGAATGTATGAGAGGAGTAGACTGACAGTGATTTTCAGCTAAATACCATTTCCCAAAATATATTCATGAAAGTTATTTGGCTTGACATTTACCAAGATTTTAAAAGTCATGCTTACATATTTCCACAGAGGCATAAAACAAAAAAAAACAAATAATAATAAAATGCACACCATGCTTAATAATATGCAATTTGCCTTTTAATTGTATAGCCATTCATCACTAGTGGTGCATACAAGCCAATTTTTGAAAATAATTGCAGTTATCTCCCTAAAAGACTTCCTCCTGATATAAGACCATTGCTTTTCAAGTCATATTTTTTACATTTGGCCTTAAAATCGATGCTGCGTTACACTTCCCTTACTTTTTTTTTATTGATGCACTTCAATTTTAACTTTGTTCACTTATAGTGCAATGAAAAATAAATGTTCAGTGTTCTTTGCAGAAGTATGGGATGTTTCTGAGGCATTTTGTTCAGCTGTCATGGCAATTGACTAACGGCAAATTCTCAGACCATACAGCTCATTCTTCATCAATAATCCAGAGGTTATAAAATATTGATGGTATAGAAAAGACATGTGAAGAATAAAGCATAGAGGTGACACTATGTTAGATACTCTGGTTACATCTGGCTTTGTTGGTAGAACGGGTCACTTTGTGAAAGTTCTGTTTGTAGATGGATCTGTATTCGATTTTAACAAGCGGTATTATGTTTTTTGGCTAATGTAAAGCTCTTAAATGTAAATTTATTCCACACAGGAAATGTGTACAGCAGGAAACACTATAAGCAATTTAACATCAAAGACAAACCAGGTTTGCTTAAAATGAAACAGAAGCTAATTTGCCCGCCGGTTTTTCTAATTGTAAACACCAAAAGGCATAATGCTTTAAAGGGCACTAAAATGTGCATGCAATTATTTCATGGACAAGATCTGAAAGGCTTTTTTCAACTTTGCAATATGACTATATCCATGCATTTTAGGCACCTTAATACTTTTTGCCCCAACGGTATTAAGGGCTATAAAGTATAAAGTAGTGGTGATGGTACAAGAAGACTAATAGGATTGCAACATTTGCCAGGAGACACAAAGTATCTTTTAATTAAATAGAATAGCTGCTATCAAATTTTGGACAGCTTAAGTTTATTACCTGCTGACTCAGTAAATAAACCTTCTTACTAATCGTTGTGCAGTGACCTAGATGTAATAGCACAGATTTATCCATGGAGAACGGCAACATAAGTAAATGCAAGACTTTGAAGGCTGCCAGATGTTATGAGTACATGGATTTCATTGATTATTATCACTAATGCCTGCTACTCACTCACTGATGGACTTCCCGACTACCTACAAGATTGAAACTGGGCACCGTCATTCCCCACAATGCACTTGGAACAACTAAGCAGTTTTTACTTTCAAAGTCCAACCAGGGGACCCAATCTGAAATACGGTCCCTGATAAAATCGGGCACTTCCACTCACCTCACAAACTTCAAATTTGGCAGAGATATAAAGAATAACGTCTACAGTCATAGAGATATCAAAAATTCCCAAACATTCCCACGGGGGGCCCACCAGGGGACCCAATTTAAAATATGGACCCTACTCTAATTGGGCACTTCCTCACATCCCACAAACTTCAAATTTGGCAGAGATATATAGGAGAACCTCTACAGTCATAGAGATAATAAAAATTCCAAAACATTCCCACGGGGGCCCACCAGGGGACCCAATTTAAAATATGGACCCTACTGTAATTGGGCACTTCCACACATCCCACAAACTTTAAATTTGGCAGAGATGTCCAGGATTGTTTCTACATTCATTGATATATCAAAAATTCCCCAAAATTCCTACGGGGGACCCACCAGGGGACCCAATCCAAAATACGGGTCCTGCTTTAATTGGACATTTTCACACACGTCACATACTTCAAATTTGGAGAAGATCTATAGGACGACCTCTACATTCATAGAGATATCAAAAATTCAAAAAAAATCCCACCGGGGGATCAATTAGAAATATGGGCCCCGATTAAATTGTGCACTTCCACTCACCTCACAAACTTAAAATTTGGCAGAGATATATAGGAGAACCTTTACTCTCATAGAGATATCAAAAATTCCCACGGGGAACCCACCAAGGGTCCCAATTCAAAATATATGCCCAACTCTAGCGATTGGCGCGTGGGTAGAGTACAGGGGATGACGCAAGGCGCTTGGCGTATAGTGGCTGGTGCACGGTTAAAATGGAGGGTATGACGTGAGGCGTTTGGCATATAGTGACCGCTGTATGGGCATGGGATGACGCGAGGCGCTTGCTGTACAGTGATTGGCTCACGGGTAGAGTTCAATAACAACTACCTTTTAATTTTCACATTGTTATTACGTTTTACCAGATGAGCCACAGCAATGAGTGGCAGGTACAGCTAGTGTAATAATATATATGGTCATATCCATGTTATGTCCCAAGGCATTTTTACAATTTCTAAGGCGTGAAGCCCAAAAGAATATGACAAAGAAACAACGGCACTGGAAAAGACTGTTAATATATGCTTTGCGAGGCCTAAACAATAATGGAGGGGGAACAGCACCTTTAGGGAACAGCACCGGTTTTAGATCCATGTCCTACATTCCTGAGTCTCTTAGTAAATTTGAGCAAGAGTAACCCAGCCTGCTCATACCTCCCACACTGAACATTATCCTGGCATCTTTTGCTTAAGGGCAGCCGTTGGCATCATCCACCTGCCTCAGCCAAGCAAACTTTCGTTTCAATTTTTTTATATTCCTTGGACATATCGGGAGGGTATATCCTAGTAAGCGAAGAGCTGGTCATTTCCGCTGATGTTTAGTCAAATTTGCCAGACCAAGAACCTTTTTAAACATCGTAAAACATTATTGAACACAATACCCTTTCTGCTCTACGGGGTAGAACATGATAACAATCTGAATAGTTTTTGAATGGATTTATATACTTTGGAGTTTATGTATTTTAAAGGAACATATTATTAAAGAGTAAGGATTGTGGCAAATGAAATTCAGAAATAAATATGGGGACTACACTGTGTGCCAAATTATTATGCAAAAAGTGTTTAAGAGTGATAAGGTAAGAATTGTTTTGTCTGTCAGTTAAACTCATTGATGGTGATGCGTGTCAGGGTTCTTTACATCACTAAAAGGTTCACAATTATATCACAATTGCAGACACCTGGGCTAATTAGTTTGGCAGGTGTGTCCAATTAAAGGCAAGACTACTTAAGAAGTCTGTCCCACATTATTAAGCAGCTAGATTTTTAGCCAAAATGGGAAAGAAAAAGGATGTGTCGGCTGCTGAGAAGCAACAAATTGGTATGACTACAATCAACATTGCCAAGATACGTCATCGTGACCAACGCACAATCAAGAAGTACGTCGCTGATTAAGAGCACATTTTTGAGGACTCTTTCCAACAGGCTATAACATCAGGTTAAAAGAGCAGCTGCAAAAATTCCTTTTCATAGCAGCAGACAAGTTTTTGAAGCTGCTGGGCCCTCCAATGTCCCCCGAACAAGAAGATGCAGGGTCCTTCAGAGGTTTGTAGCTGTGCTTAAGCCATCCTGTCAACCTCCTCTACCCACTGCACACAAGAAGAAACGTCTCCAGTGAGCCAAAGGATACATGAAGACTCACTTCAAAACTGTTTTGTTCACCAATGAGTGCCGTGCAACGCTCGATGGTCCAGATAGATGGAGTAGAGGATGGCTGGTTGATGGACACCCCATGCAAACAAAGCTACGGCGCCAACAAGGAGGAGGTGGAGTAATGTTTTGGGCTGGAATTATGGGGCAAGAGATTGTCGGCCACTTTAGGATCCCTGAAGGGGTAAAGATGGCTTCCATAATGTATGTGGAGTTTCCCCAAGATCATTTTCCTGCATGATAATGCACAGTCTCATGCTGCAAAGAACACATCTGCATCTCTGGCTGCTATGGGCATAAAAGGGGACAAACTTATGGTGTGGCCGCCATGCTCCCCTGACCTCAACCCCATTGAGAACCTCTGGAGCATCATCAAAAGGAATGTCTATGATGGTGGGAGGCAGTTCACATCTAAGCAACAGCTCTGGGAGGTTATTCTGTCTTCATCCATAACAATTGAAGCAGATACCATCCAAAACCTGACAAATTCAATGGGCGAGAGAGTTCAGAAGCTCCTTTCGAACAAGGGGTCCTATGTGCACATGTAACATTACCAAGAATACATTTCTGAAAATGTGGGCTGTTCACAGAGCTCTGTGTTTAAGCACATTAATAGATAGTCGAAGGGAAACGAAAACCATTAAAAAATGTAGGGGGAGATTCATAAAGAGTGGACTACAGCTAGCGTCAGAGCTTCAAGCAGCACCACCACGCAGAGACATCTGCAAGACATGGCTTTCAGCTGCACATTCCGCGCATCAGCCACTCCTGGACAAGGGATGGCGTTAATAGTGTCTCATATGGACTAAAGACAAAAAGGACTCGACTGCTGCTGAATAATCCAAAGTTCTGTGTTCTGATGAAAGTACATTTTGCATGTTCTTTGGAAATAAAGCTCCCAGAGTCTGGGGGAAGTGAGGAGTGGCACAGAATCCACGCTGCTTAAGGTCCAAGTTTCCAGTCAGTGATGGTTTGTGGTGCCATGTCCTTCGCTGGTGTTGCTCCATTGTGTTTTCTGAGGTCCGAGGTTGACGCAGCCGTCTATCAGGAAGTTTTAGAGCGCTTCCTGCTGCTGAGCAACTTTATGGAGATGCAGATTTCATTTTCCAACAGCAGACACAGTGCCAAAGCTACCTGGACCTGGTTTAAGGACCATGGTACCCCTGTTCTTAATTGGCAGCGACCTCGCCTGACCTAAACCCCACAGAAAATCTATGAGGTATTGTGAAGAGGAAGCTGCGATACACCAGAGCAACAGATTAGAAAATCTAAAGGCCACTTTCAGAGAAACCTGGGCCTTCAGAACCATTTAGGACCGCAACCGTCTGATTACCTCCATGCCACGCTGCATTGCTGCAGTAATCCAGGTCAAAGGAGCACTTACTAAATACTGGGTGCTGTACATGCTCATACTTCTCATCTATAAACCTTTTAGGTGGCCAACATTTTTAAAATATCTTTTTTAATAAATGAATATAATATAACAATATTAACACTTTTTGAATAGAATTACCAAAATAAATCAACTTTTTCATGATATTCAAATTTTTCTACCAGCACCTGCAGTGTGCGCATCTGTCAAATACAAATATTTTTGTTTTTCTTTGCTGGTGTAGGTATCAGGACAGGAAGAAAGTCATCGAGGGCAGAGGATCCTGACTGTGCCCATTTGGCCCACTGAACTTGGCGTGTCTCCGCTGTGCCAATATGAAAAGCAAACAGGAGGTAATCAATAATGCATATCACGAAACTCTCTCCTGCTGATGGCACTACACTCAGCAGGTGGTTTATAAAGAACACTAATTTCTAATACTATATAAAAAGTGGATTTTATACATTTAAAATGGGTGTTCCTTAGCCTTTCTCATAGCAACAACAATGCCACAGTCGGAATAGGTCAGCATATAGTTAATGTTAACATTATAATGTACAGTGGCTTGCAAAAGTATGTATACCCCTTAAACCTTTCCATATTTTGTCATATTACAACCACAAACATAAATAGGTTTCATTGGCATCTAATGTTAAAGATCAACACTAAAAAACTGAAACTCGCAGAAGTAGCTCAGTCAGATTAGATGGAGAGCGTTTGTGAACAGCATTTTTCAGAACTTGCCACAAATTCTCGATTGGGTATGAGTCTGGACTTTAACAGGGCCATTCTAACACATGAATTAGAATAGATTACACACAGGGGGACTCTTTTTAGTCAATATCAGTCATCAGGCAACTTCTGAATGCACTCAGAAGGGGGCTGAATACTTTTGCACATTTCAGTTTTTTATTTGTAAAAAAAATCATGCATTATTTTCTTTCCTCTTCACAATTGTATACAACTTTGTGTTGCTCTTTCACATTAATTTCCAATTAAATATATATATGTTTGTGGTTGTTAGGTGACAAAACATGGAACAGTTCAAGGGGTATGCCTATTGTTGCAAGCCACTGTATATAATATACTATAAATATTTAGTGTATATGTATGTGTGTATATATATATATATATATATATATACACATACACACATACACAAGTTCATTTTGTTTTATTGCTTTTGTTTCCAGAACCTGATTTGATGCATTTGAAGCAACAAGACTTGGTTTTATTGAACTGGTAAAGAAACGTATTATTATAGTTTTTATTCATTTAAGACATTATAGGATACATTATAGGATACGTAGATAAAACTTGTCCAGGCTTATTGGATAATGTTATGATGTCTGAATTTTTACTTTGAACTAAAAAAATAAGCAGAATTGCTGTTATTTTAGTCATCGCCGGCCTCTGTATCAGTTTTAAAGATTGCAACTCTATGCCTAAAAAAAATTCTTAAACTTAGCTAAATGAAAAGATGATCTAAAAAATATATCTTTAATGGATGGCCCACGATTGTTCCACCCATATTGATATCCAAAATTCCATTTTCAACCAGACGGTGATAAGCGGGAGGAGGTGGGGGGTTGTAACTATGTAAAGTATGTGACAAAATCTTTGATTTGATTTGACAGAATTACATTATTAAATAACATCATTTCCT
This sequence comes from Xyliphius kryptos, assembly GCA_025769995.1. Taxonomy (NCBI): domain Eukaryota; kingdom Metazoa; phylum Chordata; class Actinopteri; order Siluriformes; family Aspredinidae; genus Xyliphius; species Xyliphius kryptos. The sequence goes on along the minus strand of JAOUQT010058810.1, from coordinate 3,394 downwards.
TTTAATTATACCTTTTTGTATTTTAAGTTTCAAGTATAGTAAAAAATTGTACTCATTTCGTTTTAAGCTTTTCTGTCTAAACAGTGACCGATTCCTAATTGATTATTATGGGTGTAGGTAATGAACAGGTTTTCTGCAAACCTTTTGCAACATGTTAATTAAAGATAAATTAATTGTACAACATCCCTGTGTTTTTTTCCACAGCTTTAAACCACTAATTGAGCACAGCTTAAATCTGTCCTCTGTATACTCCCATTATTTAAAAGAAGGCGGCCAACCCGAAATCACGACCTGCCACTCGCGGACAGCTATGACTGTGGATTACATCTTCTATTCCCCCCTTCCATCAGGTAAGGTCACCAATGTGGACTTATTGAAATAAATTAATTGTCTGTAATTTTATTTAAATTAAATGGAAGATTGCTTTATGATGCACCTTTACATTAGATCGGCGGTTCCCATATGGTCGGAACCTATGCTTTAGTCCACTTTAACTGTTGATTTTATATGCGTCTCTGTTTTCGCCAATTGCTTCTGACCTAATCGGCGTGTTCATGTGATTTACCCTAAGAAAAGAAAGTAGAGTTAACGTATTACCTTTACTTTTTATCATTTAATATTAATTTGGATCAATCAAAAATTTAATCTGAATGCAGTTCTGTTAAATGTTAATTTGATTGATTCAACTTTATTGTTGTTGTTTTGTACCAGTACAACACATGAAATGCTGTTAGCATCAACCAGAAATGCAAATAGTAGAATTGTCTAGATATACTGTACAAAGTGCAAAATGACAGTATTGTGCAATAATGATAATAAATAGTAATAATAAGCATGTATATACTATATTGCCAGAAGTATTTGCTGACCCATCCAAATGATCAGAATCCGGTGTATGAAATCAAGCAGCTAGTCTTGCAGACTGTTTTAACAAACATTTCTGAAAGAATGGTGGAATTGTAATAGGATGCTACCTGTGCAACAAATCCAGTCATGACATTTCCTGCTCCTAAATATTCCACTGTCGACTGTCAGCTGTATTATAAGAAAATGGAAGTGTTTGGGAACAACAGCAACTCTGCCACCAAGTGTTGGGCCATGTAAACTGACGGAGCGGGCATGCGCATAGTGCCAAGAAAAACGGGTAGTTGCTGTCCTTAAATCTGATTGGCTGAGCTGTTTGTCGAGCCGTGACATTATTAACAATAACACACATTGTGTGATTTACAATATATTGTTTTCCAGATGTTTTTTGTAAACGGAATTCTGTAATTTGATTGTTAGAGAAACTGGAATCCTTTTACTCAGCGATCAACATTAAAAAGCGGACTAGATTACGTTGCGGAACACCAGATTATTAATGATTTTGCTGAATCAAAACATTTTTTTTTATTATAGTGTGTTTAAGCAATTTATAAAGCAATAAGACGCTCGTGGTTGTGTATTATTCTAAATAAACACAGGGAATGGGGTGTACCTGTACTCTCCTATGTGCCCGTGATTTATTCACAATAATGCCACGCCCTCTCCAACCTTTTTGATTTCATATTATATATCTTTTCTGTACAAATCAATAAGTAAATACATTAACGATGTTCGAGTGCTATTATAATCACAGTTCAACTCTCGCTGGTAACAAGGAGATGAATTAATTCAGAGTCATTGTACATTTAGCTATTACTTTACAGTCATATATTTTTGGCTGTGATGATTGTGAAGCTGCAACATGGCTTTAGATACCACTTAAGTCACTGTGTCTCTGTTGTAGATGATCTGGCACCTAAAAAAGGAATGCAGCTGCTCTCCAGGCTGTCACTAGTTGGCGAGGCTGAGCTCCAGCAGGTCAATGGTCTGCCGAATCAAAGTCACTCTTCCGATCACCTTCCTCTGATTGCTAAATTCAGACTACACTGCTGAAACTTATCTTTTAAACAGGTACAAAACTGAGCCAAATTATAAAACAAAAACAATCTCTACAGTATGGAAAATGATATTGGGATGCCTGCATGTTTCACCTGCAGGAGCTTTTTTATGGCCTGCCACAGATTCCACTCTATCTGAAGAAAGTTCCATCTATTCTTTGTGAGGTTAGCCACTGATATTGAATGAATGTCCTGGCTTACCATCTCATTTTTATTTATTTCAAAGGTTTTAAATGAGGCTATACCACTTTATGCCAAAACCCTTACTGACATATCATTAATCCTCCCACTTCCCGAGTACCAACAAGGCTAAAACTTGGCACCGTAATTTCCTACCATGTCCTTGGAAAAACTAAGTACTTCTCTGCTTCCTACGTTTGATGGTTCGTTTGATATCGCCATCGAATGCAAGACCCTTCCAGTGTCAAGTTGGGGCCTACCCAAATATGTACAAGGCTTAAACTTGGCAAAGACCAACGGCTTCTGGCTTTCCTACGTTTGACCGGATGGATTGGGGTCTATGTGAGTACCTACAAAGCTGAAACTTGACCCAGTCATTCCTTATCGTGTCCTTGGAAAACCTACTGATAAATTCCTGTGAGAATGCGGCCACATTGACACCGTAGTCACAACTCACACCATATTCATTCCCCAATTTTCATTTCAGGAAAACACTTAAACTGCAAGCTCCCACTCTTAGATATGAAATGTGATCACAATTTACGTAAAAAAATATATGGGAACAAGCTCTACAAAATTCATCCCAATATCCAAGTACAACCAAAAAGAAGAGCTGAAATGCAGCAACCCATCAGCGCCAACCCTGACATCTACAGGAAGTTAATAACAAGCAAACGTAAATTGATATGTTTTTAAACTACAGGGTTCTGTGCCAGCCATCAATTTTTGTTTTTATGTTTTTTCACTGAGGCTCATTCCAAACTTTTGGCAATTTGTCCAAAGTTTAATAATGGAGGTGTGTGTTTAGTGCTGCTTATGCTGTGTGTGCCGGTGGGAATGGGTCAGACACAAAAGCGCCGCTTTTTCAAAACCCAGCTCATTTTCAGTAATTCTGACTCCAGATGTGTCTCGAATGAGCTGCTGTCTCACAATTAGCAGGGGGGCGGGTCTAAAAACATGTGGACATCTCAGTGGAACAAATCTAAAAACATGAGGACATCCCTGGGGTGGGTCCAAAAATGTGAACATCCCAGGGATGTGGGTCCAGAAGTATGCGGACAGGTCTGTAGTTGAATTAAACTGAGAAGCAAATGAAATTAATTTTATTAATGTGAAAACTGCAAAGTACATCTGTATGATACAATATGTGCATAAATGATTAGGTATAGTTGTTTATGTTGTTGTAAGTATATCAATGTAAGCATTTTAATAAACAACTAGAACCTGTATTTCTGTAGAACTACAGAGAGGGCTTTGAATGCTCAGCCCATGAAGATTGTGGCACACTTTGA